>CM067068.1:29919443-30181943 GCA_033980235.1 Diadema setosum
ACAAGTTTGATATCAACCCATATATTGGAATGGGCCCAGTTCCCATAAGTCCCCATTTCACCTTTTTCCTATATTTTCCTCTCTTTTTTACAATGCTTCTCTCTTTTTCCCACATAAACCTGAATTAGATGACGTGTGCAAAACCAACAGACTGAACTATACTTTAGGACTTGGGCAGTTATAGCCAAGCTACAAAGTTGTGCCAGCAGCAAAATGAGACAGGATATTCATGTGTAGTTAAAGTCACTGTACATGGTACTATTTGTTTGTTTTGTGAACATTAGGGAAAGGGCAAGCTGCAACGGTGAAAATTGTTAATGTTGTGACCCAGCTTGATGCATATATACTGAATGGTATAGTTGGGCGTCCAACACATAGACACCCTAATGTTTTTCTATCAATACAATGTAGATACTTAAAATATCTCATAATTTGCCTGAAATTTTACTCACATGTAAAGAAAATACTCTGAATTCACAAGCGCGCATGGAAAATGCGATTTGCGGTACACGCTCCAAGATAACCGCTTCGAATGCATGGGTTGTTATTTGGACGCGCTCAGTTGGCATCTTGTGCTGTTGTGCAGACTTAGCGGTACATTACCAGCAGTTTCCCAGCACACCCTGAGAGATGTCACTAGGGCGTGGGTTCCTGAAGATCACCCAGGGGAGAGGGGAGTCGTCACTGGGTTTGAGCTGGACCTTGGATGGGCGAAGCCATCGACATTCAAAACCTTCAGGGTAGGCGTGGGCAGACTTTGAGTTGGGAAAGAACAATGAGCTGGGGATCGGTGGAAAGGTGTCATCGATGAATTCCGTCTTCAGCTACAGAGAAGAAAGTTAAATATATTTGAGATAGAAATAGAACAAAACATTGCCAGAGACTTTCTCATATGCTTTCCCCCCCTATATGCCATGATAAATATCTTCCTGGCAGATTCCCACTTAAAGTGCACTGTGACAGATGTAAACAAACCCAATACATTGTCAGTCATGCATAATTCCTTTGTACATTGGAATAAAAAATCTACTTGGATCTGTCAATAATCTCATTTTACAGATAATACCGCTCACAACACATATGCTCACCCTTTCAATGCGATATTAAATGCTGCATTTGAAAAATGAATTAGGATAATGACAGATTAACCCTTTTCAGTGCCAGGACTTTGGACAGTGTGTGCAATGCTGTGGAGTTTTTCAGTGCCAATTGGTACTCAAAGCACATACAGGATTAAAGATGGTTTCTTTTTTCTCTATAAGCTTACTGCAAGATAAATCGTTTGCTTTTGAACCATGTACTTTTTAGAGTGTACATTCTAATAGAGAAATATATAGTATGCATGCTACAGTTTCACGACAACTCTTTGCCACAATGACCAATCAGAAATGTCCTTTAATGATCATAGTTTCTATTCCAATGAATGACATGGACTTGGTTCTTTGTGGTCTTTTCCCATGATGAAGGATACACACCGTACAGCACCTAGTGATACCAAATTCAAGTTTTCTTTGACAGTGCAAATTCCAAAAGTAAATAGTTAGTAAGGAAGCAGGCACACCAGAGATATCAAGACAAATGTGTATAACTGTACTGTTTCACTGTCACTTCCATCCAAACCCATCAGATCACAAACTTTTAGAGTTTCAGAGTAATTCTCACCATTTTGCAGGACTGTCTGATTTTGTTGAACTGCTTTCCAGCTTCAAGCATATCGTGCTTGCGCTTCGACTCCGTCATGATGCTTTTCTGCCGCTTGCATGCTTGCCTCTCCGTTGTGGCAGCACCATCCCAAATTGGCATATTCCCGCAAAAAGCACAGCTTGTAGACGCATTTGGATTCATGTGTTTGCATTCCGCACAACTCCACTGGCCACTGCGATTGGCGCCGCGGGTTCTGTCCGACAGTCTTGGGGTTTCACACATGCAGCACGCTGTCATCTCGTCGAGATTGATGTACGTACATTCACGACACGACCATTCATTCTCCTTGGGCTGGAAGAGGCTGGCACCTTGCGTGGATGGTTTGCTGTGGCCGCAAGCTATGCACTCCTTGCTGTCCTCCTTGTTTTCAAGAGTACACTGCTGGCATGCCCAATCTTTCCTGCGGACGGCAGTTCGATGTTGACCTATTCCCGCCCCCACTTCCAGGTTGACGCCAAGAGATAAAGATTCTATATCATCCTCAGCCAGATCTATAATTTCCTCATCCGCCCCTTCCGGAGTACTGTCAGGGGATGATGAGGATGGTGCATAGAAAGGAGACTCAGGAGAGATGTCTTTGATCACATCTTTATCTGCCTTCAACGGAGACACAGACAAGCCGCTGACGTGGTTACTTATCTGTTCTTCTGACATCAAGCTTATACTTGTAGGAGGGTTCACCGATGTCGGTGAGACCATGAGATGCTCTGGTATGTCGGTGGGAACAAATTTTTCTTTCCTACTCCCACACATAACACAAAATTTTGCCTGTCTGGTGTTTGTGTATGTACAGCGCCAACAACTCCACTCTTCTGGCAGGATGCCATTCCTCTCCTTCAGCTCCACATTTATCCCTTCCGCTCCAGGGGATGCAGGTGTCACGGATTCCTCAGACCCAGCTTTCGAATCCTTAGTTCTTGGACTTGAAGGTGGACTCCACGTGTTCACAATGGCCGGCACAATTTGGTCAGCGATGTAGTTTTTGGCAGCTCGGAACATGGAGGGCATGTCTCTCAGTGAGGGGCTCTGTGGAGGGGGTGGAGAAGGCACGGCTGGGGTGGATTCTGCCCCCCTGGTGCTGGTGAGGTCCACAACAAGCGGCTGACTGGCAGGGCGTTCGGTGTTGCACACCTGGCATGCCAATGTCTCACCATAATTTATCAGAGTGCATGTCTTACAAGTCCAACTATGACTAGCATTGGATGGCACAGTTTTTGTGTCTTCTGCCATTTTGTTGACTGTGTTAAGATGATTTCAAAACTGTGTCAAGACTTAAACTCTTGTTTGATGAATATCTGAAGCCGTAGACATACCCACAAACTTCACAGAGATATCATCCAGTGACCCACAGGATTAAGAGATCTGAAAGGAATAGAGAAAAGAAGATGGAATAAATGGGAGAAAGAAGAAATTGAGGCAAAGTGGCATTACAGCAATATAGTATTCACAATCTATAATCACAAATAACTGACAATTTGAGGCATGTAAGGGTGCATTTATCAACTCTTTTTCTCGGCAGAAACAGGTTTTCCAAACGGCTTTCGGGGAATTTTTACTAGATGATAAACACAAAGCTGTTTTGATTATTGGGTTCGGAAAGTCTTTTTGAAAACTGCAAATTTGTGCTTTTCAAAACAGGTTTCCGAAACAGGTTTCCAGAAACCTGTTTCTAGAAGCCCTTTGAAGCGAAATAAACGCAAAGCTGTTTTGAAACGGCTTTGTGCTGCGGTTACAAACCAAAATGTGCAATGCAGCTGCACAGTGACAAGGCCAGTTTTCGTGTTCGCGATGAGTTGATAAACGCAACTATTTTGGAGGCCGTTTATAAAGGGCTTTGGAAACGGCTTTCGAAAGGGCTTTGGAAACTGCTTTTGAAAGCCGTTTCAAACAGGGGAAAGATGATAAACGCAGCCTAGATGTACTACTCCTGAAAATGCAAACACACACTCACTAGAAAAAAAAAGAAACATAGTACAAAAAATAAAACTCTACTTCAAGTAATTAATGTTAGCATTTTGCCACCTTAGTGTTATCTACAGATGTTGAAAATTTGATTTTTTTTTTATTTATATGTTTTATTGATTTCAACTATTGGCATACAATCATTTTTAATTATGGTATACAAATAACACAAGCAACAAAAATAAATATTGTGAGAAAATAAAAAAGAAAAAGAGAAAAAAAGGCAGCCGAGTAGAAATAAGTTTGACCTTATCAAGGGAAGAGGGGAAATGAGAAAACCCGAAGATACGTGGTAGTTCACAACAACAAAAATAAGAAATGACTTTGATTCGCCACAGGGAGAGGAGAAGAGGGCAAACTTGCCTAAACTTTGAATGTATGACTATTGTGATGAAATAGAGAGATGTGGAGAGAACATCTGTTCCCTCCCACGGATAAAAACACTCTAGCGCATACTCTACAAAAACATATCATCCTAACAAAATTGATTGTATATACATGGGCAATTCCATGAGAAATGTTCACTTTAGTGAAAAAAATGAAGTTTTTGAGTTTTACTTCGGTTCTCAAATAATCGAAAAAAGTAACGTTATATTTTCATTTTCCATTAGTCGCATAGAGTGTCTTTGTCATGACAAAATTTTGTATTTTTTTCATTCAATGAAAATACTGTATGATGTGTTGCAATGACACAAAACTTTGGCTTTTTTTTTTAAAGTTTAGTGTTCCTGTCTCTAAAGAAGGCCAGATATGTCCTAGAGGCCTTGTTCAGCTTTTAGATTGTAGTCCAGTGTATATATCAATGGAAAATCTCAACCAACTTCCTCAGCATTCATCAGTTTTTGACCCATTGATCCTCAAAGTTGTGTGACATCTATAACATTAGAAGTGTCATGTCAGTTATGTTTTTTACTATAAGTTTTTTACTATAAGTTTTCATAGCCAAGAGGAAATTGGTGCAAAGTTGCTGCAAATTCATTTTCTATGTTAGGATTGAATCCCCTTGCATGTGTGGAAACCATTTTTCTATACCACTTCTAGTTTTCCTGTAAATGGCGTAACGGACATGATACTTTGCGTAACAGACATGACACCTCATTATTAGACAAGCGGCAGAAATAACACTGTGGCCCAGTGAAACAGGGTGGTGATTAGTTTCAATTGCTTGAGGATAGTAGGACATTTCTATGCTTGAGTAAATAATTAAGTCTGCACATTACTCAATAAAACAACTAGAAATGTCGCTTTGGCGACTGGTATGCCTCCGCCATAATGCATGATTTTCCCAATAGGTCTAGATAGTACATGTGGACAATGTGTGATTACATTTTCACAAAATTGGCAAAATATTGGAATGACAAGTTTGTCACAAATGTGTTGAATGTTCACCTTCCTTGACGTAGGTTTAATTGGATGAATAGGAGAGCATGTATCTAGGGATTTTTCAAGGACTTTAACTTGACTTTGACCCATTCATACATTTAGGCATTGAGTAATTTTCAAGGTACAGGTGTGGAGAAAAAGTGCAATTTCTGAATTGAAAAGTAAATTGTTACCATTTTCATCTGGCCCTTGACCCTAAAATTCATAAGATACAGTCAAACTCGGATACCTCGAATTCGTCGGGACTGAAGAAAATGGTTCGACGTACGCGAATTTCGAGGTACGCGTACGTCGAATTTTCTTCGACTTATCCGATGTTTATCGATGTTCGACGTTTATCGGTGTTCAACATGGTGTCTGTTATAGTGCCTACTGATTGTTTGCATGCTTGTCAATTTGAATTGAATCAACGTTTATATGAATGAATAGAGTGAAAATCGGAAATGAAATCAAAATTTCAGAAATAAAGATTTTGGTGGCCCGATCGCGCCACCAAAAAAAAAAAAAAAAAAAAATCGGATGTTTGCCTTTACTTTTGAAAATGAACAGCGGTAACAATCGGCTACGTAAGATGATGTCAGGGGTTTGCGTTTAATTGTGGAAATGAATGACGGCAATATTCGACTCGGTATGATACTAAAATAAATGTCGGATGTTTGCTCATACTTTTGGAAATGAATAACGATAAGACTCAGCCCCGTATGGTGCTAAAACTAATGTTAGATATTTGATTTTGCGTTCGGAAATGAATAAGGATAACATTCGGCTCCGGAAGACGCTGAAATAAATGTCGAATTTTTGCTATGACGTTCAGAAATGAAAAACAGTAACATTCAACTCCGTACGATGGTTGAATAAATGTCGGATGTTTCCTTATACTTTCGAAAGTAAATAGCAATAGCATTCGGCTCCGGAAGATGCTAAAATAGATGTCAGATGATCGTTTTTATGTTCGGAAGAAAATAGCAGTAATATTCTGCTCCATCATGTCCATATGATGCTAAAATAACTGTCCGATGTTTGCTTTTAAATTTCGAAATGAATAACAGTCAGCTGCGTTTAATGGTAAAATTAATGTTTGATGTTTGCTTTGACGTTCGGAAAAGAGCAACAATAATATTCAACTCGTGACAATGATGAAATAAATGCTGGATGTTTGCTTTTACGTTCGAAAGTAAATTGCAATAACATTTAGCTCCGGAAGATGCTAAAATAAATGTCGAATGTTTGCTTTGATGTTCTGAAATGAATAAAAATAATATTCAACTCCGTACGCTGATAAAATAAATGCCGGATGTGTGCTTTTACGTTCGAAAGTAAATGTCAATAGCATTCAGCTCCGGAAGATGCTAATCATGTCGAATGATTGCTTTTACGTTTGGCATGTTTGGAAGTGAACAGCAGTAACATTCTGCCCCATACGATGATTAAAAAAATATTGGATATTTGCTACGGTACATTTCGAAATAAATATCAGTAACATTCAGCTATACGTTTCATGGTCCAAAATGTCTGATGTCTGCCTTGACGTTCAAAAATGAAAAACAGTAACATTCGGCTCCATGCGATTATAAAATAATTGTCAGATGATTCATTTCACTTTCGGAAGTGGACAGCAGTAACATTCGGCTCCGTTCGATAATGAAATATATGTCGGATGTTTGAAATGAATAACGGTAATATTCTGCTCCGTACGATGCAAGAATAAATAACAGATTGTTGCTTTAACATTTGGAAATGATTAATGGTATTAATCCGCTCAGTTAGATGCTAAAACAAATAGCGGATGTTTGCTTTCACGTTTGGAAATGGATTAGGATAGTATTCAGCTCCGTAAGATTCTAAAATGCATGTCGGTTGTTTGCTTTTACATTTAAAAATGAATAACGGTAACTTTCGGCTTTTTACAATGCTAAAACAAATGTCGGATGCTAACAAATGTCAGCAAATGCTCCCATTTTGTCATTTCAAACGTAAGTTTTGACCTCCTCAATATAATTGGCATCAACTTTTTAAATAATCTCTACGCCTATTTGTCAAATCTTTAAACACAGAGTAAGATGATTGAATTTTCTATTCATTTGTTTTAGACATGGGCATCTGTATCACTTCAATAATGCTTAATATTAATTTGTCTCTGTTTAGTAGGACCGATTTAGTTTTTGTAATGTTTTTCCTGATTTTTTTTTTGTTACCAGATTTTACTTTCGACCACCAGAAAATAAAAAATCAATGATATTGGTGGCCCGATAAAAATTATAAGTGCGGAGCCCTGTGTATTCTATTCTTCATTGTGATCGGCCTATACTTCCAGATTTTCATAATCGCATTGCTGGGGGAAAAAAAAAAAATGTTTCAGTGCTTGCGTTCTCGGGGAAGTAAACTTCGTGAAAGGCAAAAAAAAAATAGTTAAAAAAAAGGCACTACGAGGGAGATTGATGTTTTGACAGTGGAGCGTGATTAATGGCAAAGATATAACTGTCAACGTAAGCAGGTGCGCCCCGACGGTTGAGAAATCTACGCGCACGGTATGACTGTCTGGATCAAAAATCAAAACACAGTGGTTAAAGAAAAGCAAATGATGGGGCAGCGCGTAGTGCTATCGTAAAGCACTCCATTGGCACGGGTGCCATGTGCATACCATGTACGTGTGTTGGTAGGTGTTGGGGATTTTCCTTGTCAGCTGTGTATCGGGTATTTCTTCTTGGGCGCGCGATTGTTCTGACGTCTCAGAATATTTACAATCGAGAGTGAAAACATTTGTGACATGTCTTCGCTGTCCACGCGCGCTTAATCGGAGATGCTGAGTGATGTTTGCAATTTCGATTCGAGCAACATGCTGGGAAAAACAATAAGTTAATTAAGATCGGGACATTAGATTTCCCTTCGAGGTAACCGAACTTCGAGTTATCTTTTTCGAGCTACGCGAATTTTAATACACGGAAACTCCATAGGAACAATCGGGACTTTCATTTTGTCCCCGAGCTAAGTGATATTCGGCTTATCCGACGTCGAGGTATCCGAGTTTGACTGTAATTACTTTCAGGTAGAACATGCATAATATGTACTAAGTTTCAAGGTAACTTGAGCCACTTCCGAGATATGGAGGAAAAAGTTAGTTCAGCACTTTCACTTGATCTTTGACCTTTTGACCTTTGAGGCAAAAAGAGAAAAAAAAAACTTTCCAGAGAATTTCTATTAGGTTACACACGCATACACCAAGTGTAAAAAATAACCCTGCTGGCATTGCATAAATATGAGGGTAATAGTAAAATTTTGAAGTCTTGCACTTGACCTTTGACCCCATGAACCCTACATTCTCTAGATAATCACTTCCAGTCAGTACATGTATATACTATGTTCCATGAAGATACCTTGAACAATTTTCCAAGGTACGGAGAAAAAAAAGAAGTTTTAATATTTTTACTTGACCTTTTGACCTTTGACCTTTGACCTCATGACCCAAACTTTCACCAGAGAATCTTAATTGGGTAATACATTGTATACACTTAGTTTCAAGAAAATATCTTCAGGCATTCAATAGATATGGTGGAAATAGTGAAATTTTATGTATTTGACCCTGACCTTTTGACCTTTGACCTCATGACCCAAACTTTCACCAGAGAATCTTAATTGGGTAATACATGTATACACTAAGTTTCAAGAAAATATCTTCAGGCATTCAATAGATATGGTGGAAATAGTGAAATTTTATGTATTTGACCTTGACCTTTTGACCTTTGACCTTGAGCATGTGCACCCAAAAGTTGATAGGCACAACTTCACCCCCTAATACACATACATGCCAAGTTTCATTAGGATACCTCAACAGGTTTCGATAGTTACCTTGTCCACAAAATTCATTACGGACGGACGGAAGGACGGACGGACGGACAACCCGAAAACATAATGCCTCCGGCACCACTTCGTGGCGGAGGCATAAAAACAAGCATACTGCCACTGGAAGATTGTTGATTTTAGATGATATTGCTACCCTGTTACACCAGTTTGATCTATTCCCACCTCTTCAATCCTAACTGATAAACAGCAGCTGTCATTCCAGCATTTAGACAATGGACTCCTAAAGGCAAGACAATGGAGTTTTCACTGTTGGCCTTCCCTTTAATACTTAAAATTAGCACTTTCTACAACTATAAGTACATTGTAGACCACATTTAACACGTATCCACCATGGAATCAACACAACAGCCAGGAACACCTGCACAAATGGATCCTTGTGAATCCAATGAGCATGATCACTGATGATACAAGATGTACAGCAACAAAGTATCCAAATGTCACCAGCATCAATGTCTTCAATGACGATGTTGCCCCATAAATTAAAAAAGAGAAGAAGTTTGTACTGTATCCATACATGTACCTCTCTTATCTCTATGAATCTATAAATCCACACCTTCAGAGGCATATCAATGAGATATCACATGCCAAGAGTGCGGAGGATGGAATTGTTGGCTATATTAAGCGTGTTTAAAGTACATGTAGCTCTATGGTCACGGAAAGTCAATCTAAACGCTGCCTATCCATTTCATCACACAACTAAACTAGATATACCTCTACGCCAAGATACCGGTATATATGACAGTACACAGCATCGTACAAAAGCACAATTTTGAGATGCTATGAGAAGATGTTTATCCACTGAAAGTACACTGTATAATCAGTTGCAACCTGTTAGTAGGGAGAGCATCCAGTATTTTAAAAAGTCCTGCTCACAAGCTGATGAGAATATGTAACCAGTACACCAGCCTGGCAAGCCTCAAGAAGTGTCTAAGCAAGCAATAAGTTGATTATACAGTTTGTACAAGTTGAATTTGCCATGAAGAAAACATGAAACACTTTGTTGCCCAGGTGACCACTCTACGTATGGAAATGGTATGTTGTGAAAATTCTCAGAAAACAAGGGGCTTGATCATTCACTTCTACTAACTAGCCAAGAAAAGAAAACATTTGTTGAAAATGATAAAGTACAATGTACTAGTGCTACTAGTGGAAGTTTTTATAATACTAATAGTCTATCCAAGATTGGATAACAGGGGATGATTCTTCTTTAAAGGGTGTGTACAGTTCTGGTCGAGGTGAGGATTTAGCTTTTAACGTTTTGCGAGATATTCAGAAATCACTCTATATGAGATGTCAAAGAGCATGCAGTTCTAAGGGGTATCAAAAGTTTATTTGATGAAAATCGGTTTTGAAATGGCTGAGATATCCAAAAACAAGGTGAAACAAAGAGATCCTAATAAAGTTGTGGCATGTTGCCTTTTATTATTAGCACTTTTTGGGATATCTCAGCCATTTGAAAACCAATTTTCATCAAATAAATGTTGAATCCTTCTTAAAATTACATGCTCTTTCATATTTCATATTAAAGAGGCTTTTCATTATCTCACTTAGGAATGTTCAAAACATGAATCCCCACCTCAACCAGTACTGTACAGTCCCTTTAAGGATGACATTAATGCTAAATGAAAGAACTTTGCAGAAATGAAATAAACATACAATATTTCTTTCAGATGATAACACTAATTTGAAAATGTGAAATATATGGTTCACTTTACAGCTGTCCATTACGCTAGTGTATAATACTAAGTATAAAATATTAGGACACAAAGAAAAAAAATCACCATAGTATAAGATAGTTATGTCCTGTTTTGCTATGGTGGGTGGTAGTATTTGGAAATTTCTCACAAATTGTAGCTAGCTGGTGCAGGAGTGAATTTTTTTTATATTTGTTTGTTTTGTAAATATATAAAAAGACCAACGCACCCCCCCCCCTAAAATGATAAAAATATAAGAAATATTACATGATTGCAGACGTGTGTCCCTATGTTCTAACCTTACTATGTCAACAATCAAATATTTACTATACCTTGTAATTAAAAAAAATTCTATTAGCTTACAAAAAGTGAACAAAACTGTCATGTCGGTTACGCAATATTTTCAAACTATTAAAAAAGAATGAGCACTAAAACTACTATAAAATAGGACTTTACGAGCAAAGGGTGACCTAAAGGTTTGACCAAAACAAGCTGCATCTTATCCAAAAATTCACAGGAATTTTCATAATGGTAAGTAGATCCAGATCAAAATGCCTTGTCCATTTAGTGTCATGTCCGTTACGCTCGCAAAAAATGCAATTTCTCGACAACCACTTGATAAATTTCAATGAAATTTTCTGTGTATGTTACATATACTTAAATGTGTCTGATAAACTTAATTAGAATTTTTTGGAGACTGCCAATTTCACTGTGTGATGGTTTGAATTACAAAAAAAAAAATTGTCTGAATGTCATGTCCGTAATGCTGGAATTGACCACATACATACAATTACAGAGGTTCAGAAGAACTTGCCCTCTTCTCCACAGTCCTTTAAATGGATATTGAATATATTGTACAGTACATACAACAATTTCCAATCCTGCTCTACATGATCAAATCATGTACTGAACTAAACTGTATTAATAGCACACTTGACAGTTTTATGTATCTTGCCATGATGGCTTCACAGGTCTGCCATGTAATTGTGGCATGTAAGCATGTAGTTTCAAAGTCCAACTTACATCCTATTCCTGGCCCAAATATTTACATTTATAAGCTGTATACTTCTGCCAGTAAGTAGTTCCCTTGTGGTTTCAACTGAAATTAAAGGACAAGTTCACCTTCATTAACATAAGGATTGAGAGAATGTAGCAATATTAGTAGAACACATCAGTGAAAGTTTGAGGAAAATCAGACAATCCGTTCAAAAATTATGCATTTTTGAAGTTTTTGTGCAGTCACTGCTGGATGAGAAGACTACTGCAGTGTATGATGTCACATGCATACAACAATATAAGGAAAATATAAAGAGAATTTCACAAAATTTCATCTTTTGAAAAAAGTACACATTCCCTTGACTCGTTACTGACATATATGTTAAGGGTAATATCATTCCCATTGCCTTTGGAAAGAGACAAGTCAAGTGCTCTTTTATTATGCGAAAAAAGTGAAAATATGTTGAATTTTCTTTATATTTTCTTTATACTGTTGTACTCATATGACATCACGAGCCTTAGTAGTCTCCTCACACAGCGGTTCCAACACAAAAGTTTTAAAAATTCATAACTTTTGCATCGATTGTCCAATTTTCCTCAAACTTTCACTGATGTGTTCTACTAATATTGCTGCATTCTCTCAATCCTTATGTTAATGAAGGTGAACTTGTCCTTTAAAGGGTGTGTACAGTTCTGGTCGAGGTGAGGATTTAGCTTTGAACGTTTTGCGAGATATTCAGAAACCACTCTATGAGATGTCAAAGAGCATGCAGTTCTAAGGGGTATCAAAAGTTTATTTGATGAAATTCGGTTTTGAAATGGCTGAGATATCCCAAAACAAGGTGAAACAAAGAGATCCTAATAAAGTTGTGGCATGTCACCTTTTATTATTAGCACTTTTTTGGATATCTCAGCCATTTGAAAACCAATTTTCATCAAATAAACGTTGAATCCTTCTTAAAAATTACATGCTCTTTCATATTTCACAAGAGGCTTTTCATTATCTCACTTAGGAATGTTCAAAACATGAATCCCCACCTCAGCCAGTACTGTACAGTCCCTTTAAGCACTGAGTATCATAAGAAACCTAGGATTGTGTATATATATGAACATATGTAGTTGCTCCGCGTATTGGCTGTGCTAGAAATAGCATATATGCTATTATATATTTACGTGTATAGCATTATTATTGCTATATATATATATATATATATTTTTTTTTTTTTTTTTTTTTGGGCAGGGGGATTAAATTTGCAATGGACTGTATTAGATGATTAGATATAATGACTCTGTTGTTTTATATTTCCTGAGATCATTTCAACATGTCACATATTTTGGGTTATCAATGGAGTCAGGAAGATTATAAAATTATTACTGAAGAACCTTTCTGAGTAGGGACAAGAATGTGATATTGGGCGTGGGATTATAGGCTTCATAAAGTTTTGCTGGCTTCTTTTTAAAACTGCAAGTACAAAGACTTTGACAGTGCATAAACGGCTGTTATCCAGTCAGCTGTCTGAAAGAATAGATGGGAAAATTTCATAATGGGAATGATTGTTTTAAAAAGCAGTACAGAAAATAAACTAATTATTGCTATAATAATCATAATCCCCACCATCAATATCACTATCATTATCATATAAGACTAGCAGCACCCGTGGAAATCCACGGGTCTGAGGGCCTCATATTTTTTTGAATTTATTCATATTATTCGCCGCGTTTTTAGTAGTCAAAAAGAAAGAACTTTACTATTTTCTCCTTTCTTCTTTTGCACCCTCTTCTATATACCCATGGCCATGCAGTTTATATACGGCACTGCCCATGAGGAGCCGGTCCATCGAATGGGACTTTAAAATAACCCCGCTTGCTGTTATCACAGATCAACTTAGCAGCACCCGTGGAAATTCGAGGATTGTCATCTTTGCCCAAAGATTCTTCCCGTCGCAGCACCGGGGGGGGGGTGCCATTGACATTTTGCCCTGCATATCTCCCCCTTCCCCATGCCATTCGCCCTCAGTCTCTACGCCCGTTGAAAAAAAAAATACATGAGCCCTATCTGTCCCCAACGCACACACATCTTTTCTCTTCATGAAAAAGCTGAAAAGTGGCGTATGTCATGAATAATATTCATTTTACCACGTACGTCATTAAAAAAAAAATGCAACCCACAATACGATAATATGTTTACATATCCTCGCCCGTTTATCTGCTTCAGACTGTACATTATCATTATTATCATTATTTTATGAATACTATTATTGTAACATAATTAAATAAATATTATTTTGGGAGGGGAGATGATATAGTCATTATAGATAGTAGGCATCCTACTATAATAAGGCATCCTACTATATAAGTAGGCATCCATGGGTATTAATTCATATTATTTTTCGCCGCGTTTTTAGTAGTCAGAAAGAAAGAACTTTATTATTTTCTCCTTCCTTCTTTTGCACCCTCTTCTACCCATGGCCATCCCCTCCTAACACATGAGCTGAGGAGCCGGTCCATGGAATGGGACTTTAAAATAACCCCGCTTGCTGTTATCACAGATCAACTTAGCAGCACCCGTGGAAATTCGAGGATTGTCTTCTTTGCCCAAAGATTCTTCCCGTCGAAGCACGGGGGAAGGGGGTGCCATTGACATTTTGCCCTGCATATCTCCCCCTTCCCCATGCCATTCGCCCTCAGTCTCGACGCCCGTTGAAAAAAAAAAAAAAAAAAACAATAGATGAGCCCTATCTGTCCCCATCGCACATACATCTTTTCTCTTCATGAAAAAGCTGAAAAGTGGCGTATGTCATGAATAATATTCATTTTACCACGTACGTCATTCAAAAAAATATACAACCCACACAACAATATGTTTACATATCCTCGCCCGTTTATCTGCTTCAGACTGTACATTGTCATTATTTTCATTATTTTATGAATACTATTTTTGTATCATCTTTTAATAAATATTATTTTGGGAGGGGAGATGATATAGTCATTATAGGTTTAATAAGCAGGCATCCATGTGTATTTATTCATATTATTTTTCGCCACGTTTTTAGTAGTCAGAAAGAAAGAACTTTATTATTTTCTCCTTCCTTCTTTTGCACCCTCTTCTACCCATGGCCATCCCCTCCTAACACATGAGCTGAGGAGCCGGTCCATGGAATGGGACTTTAAAATAACCCCGCTTGCTGTTAATTATCACAGATCAACTTAGCAGCACCCGTGGAAATTCGAGGGTTGTCTTCTTTGCCAAAAGATTCTTCCCGTCGAAGCACGAGGGAAGGGGGTGCCATTGACATTTTGCCCTGCATATCTCCCCTCCCCCATGCCATTTACCCTCAGTCTCGACGCCCGTTGGAAAAAAACAAAAAAACAAAAAAAAAAACATGAGCCCTTTCTGGCCCCGACGCACGTACACATCTTTTCTCTTCATGAAAAAGCTAAAAAAATGGCGTATGTCATGAATAATATTTATTTTTTAACACATCATTTAAAAAAAGAAATCCCACACAACGACAATATGTTTACATAATCCTCACCCGTTTATCTGCTTAAGACTGTACATTATCATTATTGTTATTATTATGAATACTATTATTACATTTAATTTCATTTAATAAAATCATTTTGGGAGGGGAGATGATAGTCATTATAGCTTTAATAAGTAGGCACCCGTGGGAATCCATGGGTCTCAGGGCCTCGTATTTTTTCTTTAATATTTCTTTTCCCATGTAATGGGGGAAAGAAGAATATTTTTGTCGTCATTTGCTCCCTCTTTTTTTTTTTATCACCAAAACTTGGTTTGATGCACCATAGAACCACACATTTGATGTCCACTTGTAACTTCAAAAATTGGCGGTCAGCAAAGCGAGGGTTTCCCCCGCGTCCGCTCGTCTTATGAATATTCATGTTTACAGCAGCCACAGTAAACGAATGAACAGCGGCGCGTGTACTCTGATATGGAAGGGTACGATCGGCAAGGACAAAATTTAAGTGGATATTTAGCCCTCCTGAACAGTCTGAGTACAATAATACCCGACTTGAGAGTCGTATCCTGCAGTTGTGCAAAATACAATAAAATAACAGCATTCGTTGTTTTCATTTGGACACGCCAATGGCGAACGTCGCTGTACGTAAATGCCCTTGTACTAACAATGACCGCGCCGTGTATTGATATACCCAAGGAGGTATACCTCCTTGATATACCATAATGAGTGTCCATATCACGCGCACCCAGATAGTGTTTCGTGTAACCATCGTCAATACATACACAGGCTCAGGCCACACACTGGCATACCGTACCCGAGAGTACATTGTGTGTGTGCGTGCGTGTCCACCGGAATATGACAGAGATTTCGCTGCACGCCATCATCTTTTTGACTTTAGTATCCCCATTGTCTCTGCAAGCTAAAAGATGGACGATCGAGAAAGCAGGAGTCCAGCGCAGGTTCGGTGAATATTAAAACGCTCGGCTCTGACGTCACGCACAAAAATGCATTATGCATCTATCTAATTAATTTTTCTTTTTCGTCCTCGACGTCGACACGGAGGCGGAGCGGGGACGAAACCCGCGCCATTCGATGCAGGATACTCTCCCGCGGCCGACGGCACCGGTCGCAGCTGCCCGGAGCCGACGGCTCGGGAGGAGATAGACAATCCAGTAACGCCGGAATAAAACAGGAAATACATAAGGCCGCGACAACAACAACAACTTCGCCTATTATATATATAGATATGTTAGAATCAAAAGGGAAATGCTATGTGTACACTAGAGTCTACACTGTACTTATTTCGAGAAAAATTATAAGAACCTGTGAATTCTCTGTGTTACTGCTCCAGATGAATCATGGAGCTAGGTTTATACTTTGCATAAATGCCGTGCAATGGATGACTGAAACGGACCTGCCAGTACTCACATACAGGGTTATGATTAGCTACTTTTTTGTACCATTATAAAAAAACGTGCACAATATACAGCTTATATACTATGCCCCTATGTACCCTCTGCAGTCTTGCTGCAAATATTTTCTTTTGCATTACTATAATTGCATGTGTAGGGCAAGAGCATTATGGAAATAAAGTGTCTGGGTCATAGCTGAATTCATGTTTCCATGTCTTCTCTAAATTTGATTTGAAGGAGTTTACACTGTTGCGATTGATGGCTTCCAGCGGTAGGCTGTTCCAAAGGTTGACTATATGGGAAAAATCCCTCATTTTTTATTTTTTATTTTTTATTTCTTTTTATGCGAGCAAGATGGAGCTGCAACGCAGCCTCACTGACATTACAAACATATATTTTTTAGATTGCAGCAAACCTAAACCAAACATTTGAATGCCTAGCTCAGTGAAAACAAGACTAGGGGCAAGCATGTCATTTATAAGAAACAATTACTACACTTAAACATCAGTCAACTAACATGGTATCAAATGTCACATTAATTAATGTGCATCAAAATAGTGGCTTTGGACATACAAAAATGTAGATCTACAATGCACCACATCATTGTGATGTGTAAAAAGTGTGGGGCATAATTTTCACATATCCCCTTGCTTTAACCAGTTGAAGACAGGCTGATTTTGCTACAACACACATTTTCCATAGACACCTGCCTGAGTATACTTGGGACTCATCCTCAATGGGTTAAAAAAGAAACATTTCTTCCTTGGCTTTGATTCACACAATTTTGTATGAAAAAAAAAAACCCACAAACAACCAACCAAACAAACAAACACACAAACAAAAACAAAAACCTACATCCTTGCTGTTTGTTATACAATGACCTCCCCGAGCAGATAACTTTCAGTTTCTCAGTGTTTATCTGTTTCCTGATGAAACAAAAATCTTCCAGCATGTTAATTCCAATAGTGATGCTGCTTCTTTGCTGAGAGATCTTGAATGTCTCATTTCCTGCTCAAATAAGTGGCTTCTTAGGTTCCATCCTAGAAAAATGTTGTGTCTTTACAGTTGGTAATTAATCAAGACAAGCAGCCTGATTATACTATGAATATTGCAAATGTTGTACATAATCTCTTACATGTAGCTTCATGTAAGGACTTGGGAGTTGTGGTTGATTCTATACTCAATTTGATCAGCATTTCCAGGCACAAATTAATAAAGTAAATACTGCATACGCTATAATTTTCGCGTACATAAATTTTCGCGAATTGCCGCTGTCACACATTTTCGCGACTGGTTAAATTCGCGATTGGGGGACCAGAGAAAATATGAAGTGGCAAAGAAAGTGTGAATTTTCAACTTGTTACTAGGCCACTAGCAAATATACTGATACTAGTTATACACTGCATGAAAAAAACTTACCAAACTCTGCGAACTAGTAAGTTAGAATTCAACATTTATGATTTTTGAAGTCCATGCTTAAGTCCATCGTGCTAGATTTCTTACGAGGGGTACGAGTAAATTCAGCGGGAACCAGCTGCTGGAGCATACGAAGCCCCAGCCCCTAAAGTTGTAAAGACGTAGCGGCATGCAAATTTGCAAGAGCTAGTACTAGTACATGTAATCAAGGGTGACACGCCGCGCGTTTGTAACGTTGTGGCTTAATGGATTGGCTCTCTACAGTATTCGTAAGTAGACGTGGACATGCTATATGTACGTAAACAAGCTTAGCCAGTATGGTCTGTTCGGTAAGCCGTGATATGGTACACTAGTACTGAAATGTTCGTATCATCAAGGCAAGGGATTCATTTTGGAAGGTAATATTTTTGCGTGTTCTTAATTTCGCGAATAGCTCCCTACTCGCAAAATTTGTGAAAATAAAATCCCCGCGAAATATATAGCGTATACAGTATATTGATGAATTTAATTAAAGAAGAACATTTATAAGGACGATACACTACTAGTAAGCTCTAGTAAGACCTCACTTAGAATACGCCCATGCAGTATGGAGTCCTTGATTAAAAAACAAAACAAAACAAAACAAAAAACAACATATTAGCTTTAGAAAATGTTCACAGGAGAGCCAAAATACCAGAGATGCCAAGTTCAAAAAACTTTTATGAGTGAGATTTTCATGACTCGGCGTTTTGGCGCTCGCGCGCATGTGCGCGCGAACGAGGAGGGTGTCACCCCTCCCATGGTAGGGAGCTTTTTTGAATTGATGCGATCTGGTGCATACTTAAGTGACTATTTTTTACTAATTTTGAAAGACAAAAGGGAAATATACCTTCAATTGCAACTATCACTTGAATCCTTTGAGCTATACTCCTTATTTTTGGCACAAATTGCAGACTTCACCCGATGCGTGAGAAAAATGGGTGCCCTGCGTGAGATCGTGAGACAGGCCCTAAATGCTTGAGTCTCACACAGAATGCGTGAGACTTGGTAGCTCTGAAATACTGGTACCTGAGATAAGAACTCTGTCTATATGAACAGAGGTTGATTCATCTTGGACTCCCAAATTTGGCTTTACTGCTGGGTGAGAGGTGATATGATTGAAGCATTTAAATTATTTAATAAATATGATCAAAAGATAGTGCCTGATTTAGGTCTGATAACAAAATGCACAAGAGGACATGGCAAAAAGGTGCGTATTTTTAGATCATGTACCCCTACAAGAAAAAAAATAATTGTTCTAATGTTACATGCATATGTATGTATTAGGAAACCCTGCAATAGTTTATAGCAAAAAACTTAATAAATGCAGCCAGTGTCTACAGCCTTCTTTGAAAATTGGTTTCAAGACAAGTTTTGGAGTGATGAACCGATCAAGTCTAAGTTTGATGCCACCTGGTCATGACCCAGCTTACTTCAAGAAGGAACAAATCTGGATCTGAATATAGAGGTTTAAAGCCTGCATTCAGAATCAGCCATAGGTTGGTAGGTAGATATAGGTAAAAAGAGATCTGCTGCTGGGATACTTGATCAGGCTTTATTTAGGCCAGATTGAGATATTCAATTTCATTGTTCATGCAGATGGAAATACAAGTTACAAGTAGAGCCTAGACTACAAAGGACTAGTAGAGTAATACTATTGTAAGATTTGTGTACTGTTAAAGTGGATATTTTTGCACGAATTTTTTGCGCTTGGCGGGGTAAGCAGAGTTTCGTGTGTTTTTAATTCCGCAAAATCAAGACTTCAGCTAGTGGAGCATATGGGAAGCAAAAATAGTGCTTTTGTTTTTGCGCTAGTTTCTGGTTGCGCAAAATGTGTGAAAATATCAACATCACAAAAATTTCCACTTTTACAGTATCTTAATGTTTTACTTTCAAAGCCATGCATAGCTCATTTGGTTCCAGATGGAATGTTGAGGAGTATCTCGAAGAAGAAGAAGAAGAAGCTTAACTTGCTATGCCAAATAAATGCTGAAATGGCTAGAGTCTATAAGACAACGGGTGTCACATTTGTTGCAATGTGCCAACAAAAACATCGAAAGTAGAGTGTAGTTAATTTATATTACATTTTAAAAAATTCCTAACAAACTATAAGACATTTAAACCACCACAAGAAAATTACAAACATGGCAATCAATCTGCCCAACTAACATAGGTGGTATACTAAATTCAGTGCGATGCCGATGCGATGGGCTCCAACAAAAAATAGTGTGTGATGAACCAAAATAAACTCAGCTCTGCTCTTCGATTTCTGGGAAAATTTCTTCACATTCCTCTGCCATACATTCACAGTGCACTTTTGAGACTAAATTAGATGTTCTATTCCAATACATTACAGCATCTTACCGTGTTTCCTGATGTTGACGGTCGACTGTAGCTGTAGGCCCTATTGTGAATGATGTGGACGTCCGCGCGTCAAGAGTCGAGGCGCAGCCCAGGAGAGGGCTCCCACGGCTCGGCCCGGCTAGGTCGGTAGGGAAGAGGTGCTTCTGCGTTGATGCGACCCGCCCGGGAGATCGCGCGACAGAGAAGGGTTCATCCCTCAAACAGATCAGCCATGGAAGACACACCTCTTGCGATCAAGGACTTGCACGACTTTGAATTCTGAAAGAGACTATTTCAGCCTCATTTGCAGACCTAAGTCTTGCAAGCTCATGATCTACTCCCGATCTGGGTTTCACAACCCTGTCCGTCAAAACCAAAATGATAACGAATCACGATCAAAACACGAAAATGTACTTCCTCTGCTCCGCACGATCGATCTTACTTTGTACCTGCACAAACGCTATGATACGCCAAGCAGCGCAAGATCATTTTATTTAATCGTTATTCGACTGATCGCTCATACCATTAATTCGATCTACTGTGAGGATCAACAAAAATGAATGTTCTTGAAAGTATAATCAAGGATAGATGGAATCGAAATATAACATTGTTTGAAACAACAACAAACTCAACAACAACAACAACAACAACAACAACAACAACAACAACAACAACAACAACAACAACAACAAAACAACTGATGAATGAATACCACTAAAAAGTATTTGTGTGGCAATAAATATTGTATGTGATAATATCGTAAAAAATAATGCGGTATATATGGATTGTGATTTATGTTTGGAAATGCACCAGAGTGTAAAGATTATGGAATTGATGTAAGGATCTTGTATATTTGTTTTTACAGTTTGTTTCATTTGATGAAGAATAAAATATTCGGAAAAAAAAAAAAACCTTCTAAGAAGCTTATGCTAAGGTCTTGCATAGTAGAAGAACCTGGCACAGGGATTGGTCAGGTGATTTCTCGTCACAAGCAGATGGACGATGACCAAATTAAGAGACACTATAGACCTTTAGAAAAGTTGTTGATGTTCCATTGAGGGACTTTTACAAAATATGCGTACTGTCGCAGACAAGACAGAAACATATGGAGGTGGGAATTAAGATTGACGATATCAAACTTGAGCAGGTGTCAGCCTGGAATTTTGCAATTTCATCTTTTTGATTGGCCATATTTTCCTGTAATTCCTATAAAAATTCCAATATCTCTTCAGTTATTGTTACATACGGTACAAAAACATATTAGGACCCTTATATGGTCTAAATAGTAAGTATAAATAGACTTGCTCTCAAAATGTGCAGATGTGCCCATTTGTTTGGGCATGAGTCGCATGTCATTTTATTGAAGACATGGCGTTCAATTGAGATGATAATGATTGTATTTTATGCTATAGGCTGGCTGAGATGTGGATGTTAACATTATACACAAGAGTCTTTATAGATCTTTCCCGTCTATATAAGCGGGGGTGGGAGCTGAGCTAGTTTCGACTCGGAAAGAGTTTCCAGTTGTTAATTCAGATCAGGAGCAGCGGAACTTTTTCATGTTGTATATATAAGGGAAAAGAAAGACCGATGATTAACTTGTTATTCTGTCTGAATGAGAACAAGCCTGATTTAAAGGGATCGCATAGTTTTGGTTGAGACCTAACTTCAGGTTTCTAACATTTTTTGTTTTTGTTTTTGTGAGATACTGAGAAACCTCTTGAACTATAGGAAATATGAAAGAGCGTGTAATTCCAAGAAGAATTAAAAGTTTATTTGATGAAAATTGGTTCTGAAATGGTTGAGATACCCAAAACAGAGCAATCCAAATAAATGATGGGACCCATCTTTTATTACGATTGCTTTGTTTTACTTTGTTTTTAGATGTCTCAGCCATGCCAAAACCGATTTTCACCACTAAACTTTAATTTCCTCTTAGAATGGTATGCTCTGTATACTATTTCAAGGGTATTTTTTTTTTTTTTGGTATCTCACATAAAGTCAAAAGCCCAATCCTCACCTCACCCAATACTATATGCAAAGCTATGCAACAAGGCGAAGGGCTCACTAGAGCACACTTTGTCAGCATGTGGAGGTCTATTACAGGCCTATACATGGAGGCATAACCAGGTGTTGAAGGAGATGGCGGAGGTGGCGAGGGTGGCAGTGGAGGCAAGGAAGAAGAATGGACCTCCTAGGGTGAGGGGAATCAGGTTTGTGAAGGAGGGTGTGAGATGCAGTGTGAGAAGGAAGGGTCAGAGGGATGATGGTGGGGGAGTCTTAGCAGCGGGGGATGATTGGGAGGTGCGGGTGGATGAGGGAAACCGTACAGTGCCAGAGGAGGTGGTAGTAACTGCCCTTCGGCCGGACATGGTGCTGGTGGCTAGGTCTGTGCACAGGTTAGCAATGGTGGAGCTGACTGTGCCATGGGAGACAAGGATGGATGAGGCAAGGGAAAGAAAGCTGGATAGGTATGCTGAGTTGAGGGAGGAGTGTGAGAAAAGGGGGTGGAGAGCGGAGGTGCATACTGTGGAGGTGGGGTGCAGGGGATATGCTGGTCGATCGGTAAGGAGGTGGGTCAGAGGGATGGGAATAGGTGGTATAGGGACGGGGAAAGGTGGATCAGGAGAATTTGTGGGGCAGCGGAGACATGATCTGCATGGATAGTAGGGAAGGCTTGGGGGGTGGTGGGAATAGGGGGGTGTAGAGAAAGTGTTTCGGGAGTGAGGAGAGGTGATTGATGCCAAGCTTTTTCTTTTCTGTCTTGTTTTGTGATGTTGTGTTTTGTTTTGTTTTGTTTTTTCTTTGAAATGCCATGGGGGTGCTGTCAAGGGGAAGAACGCAGCACCGGCCAGCCAGGGGGAGGTGTACAGCACTTAAATGGCCGAAAACACTGGTGATCCCTGGTGTGCTGCTGACGACCCATGGCATTTGCGGAGTTAACATCTTTCCGTCTATTATCTTGTCTATCATCCCTTTACACCTGTCTTCTTTGCAAATTAACTGGTTCGCATGCGCTAGCTTCTATAGGGAGGGGCAAAGGGCTACTTCAAAGCCGCGTTCGGCTGCTCCTATGATCGCAGGGAGAAGGTGCAGTAGCTGTGGGATGAATTTGTGGCGGAACCCTTGGAATCCCTGGGTTTTTGATTGTTTGTTTATTTTTTCTTTGTTTGTTTATTTGTTTTTCTCTTTCGGTCACCTTTTTTTTAGACCAAAAAAAAAAGGGGGGGGGGGGCTGATCTTTCTAAAGACTAAAAGTCATCGACTCATTGATTCACGTCGTTGTTATTTTTTCATAAGTACAATTTAATCTGTCAGGGGTAATATGAAGTGCCAACTGTGCACCTAAATTATTACACTCAAAACATCGCTTTTGCTACACTGCCATGACTCACGTGCAAAATGAATGAACTGCCGCAGGTGACCGCACTCGACTCGCTCGCGCTCTCCGTGCACTGCCTGCCTAGCTTTCTCTGTGCATTAGTGTCCATGGCTCAGCTGACACGCATGGAAGCGACCGAATCAGCGAAGGCAGGTCTGAACCTGACGGTGACTGACATGGCATGAAATCAACAAGATGCCAAAACGCGCTGTAAAGAAACGTTCTGTGGAACAATCTACCAAAATTACACAATTTCTCACGATTAAACCGAGTGGAGATGAGCAGATTCAAGAAGGTCGAGGCAAAGAGGCCCAAACATTGTCAGGCGCGAACGACGTGGACGTTGCAAAGCCGGTCTCGAGTTCGTCGATGATGTCCAGCAGGACTATGAATCCAGGCGAGGGCAAACATGCGTCGACATCATCAAAATTTACGAGCTCCATACCTTTACTTCAAGAGAAATTACAGAGCGTCTTCAAACACACTGGATTCAAATCGGGCCTTCAGAAGAAGGCCTCGGAAGAGGTGTACAAAGGTATAGGCCTAATTTATAAAGACATTTGAATTGGATTGTTGAAATTTTTATTTGACATTTGCAGTCACTAACCGTTTGTCCCGTCAGCATGGTCAGAGAGTTGTCTAAGTTATAATCAGGGAGGTGCTAGGGTTGACAAAAGAGAGCATCAATAATCGGGACTAGCGCTCTCACATCTAGTAGAAATACTTGCTCCTACCAAAATTTGCCTACTGCAATTCGCTCTTATGTGATGGCAACAATGAATTTGTGTACCTTGTTTTGAATTAGAGCAGCGAATCAAAATGCAGTGTAAAACTTACATAGTCACAATTTTAACAGCAAATAGTTTAAAAACACGCTGGAACACGCTTTAGCGGAGTACTTTATTTGAAAGATCAAAATATCCCTTATTAAAAGATAGAAAATTAACATGCAGAAATGTGCGCATTATAGAAAAATATTAGGTTTTTAAGAGGGCCTAATTTTCATTTCATTTCGATTTGCGAATTACGAAGGAACTAGAAATACATGTTTATAATATTGAATTCTTTCCTAAACTATTCTAAATCATTTCGAGTATTTCATTTAAAATTTTGCAGTGAAATAAAGCTTGTAATTCAACTAAAGGTGAAATGCGTTCTTCGTCTCCGAACTTTGTCTTGCAACTACAGCGGTGCCGAGCATGACTTCAAAGCATAGTGGCATGCTAGACATCCCATTGTAACGCCTTGAACCCAAACATGTGTTTGCATGAATTACGAAGAGTTGCCACTCCATCTCTGTAACACCTCCCTGGTTATATATTGTTACATTGTATCAAGTATGAGAAGAAGTTTGTTGAACATGAGAATTAACGTTAGTATTTCATTGCTTAAAGCTTACTGAATGAAACATCAAATTGGATGTACCTTAACTTCAGGAGTAAATTCTCTGTCGAGTGTCGATGACCAGGAAACACTGAAGTATCATAATATTCATATGAAAGAAATCTTAAGTGCTGTATTAAAGGGGGATGGACAGTTGATCGATTGTGTAGACCGTCTAGATTGATGGATTACCATAGACCAGGGAGGTGGGAAGTCCCACCTCTCTGCATTAAGTGCATAGACGTCTAGAGACTATCTAGATGTGAAAATTGATTGCAAGAGACGGAAATGTAATGCCCAAAAGGTAAACTTGTGTGCTGGGTCGGCATATTAAAGTAAAAAAAGAACACTTTCCATAATCCTGGTGTCAATATCAGTCAATATGTGTGTCATGACACAAACCCTTGAAGGGCATTCAGGTGGAAGGAGATACAGAATAAATGTGATCTGGATGTGGGAGTAGTCTATAGAATAAGATCTATGTCATTTTGATGGGTACTGGTACAGAAAATATAGTGTGATACACATAAAACAACAAAAATAATCTGTTGATTAAAAGTTTTTTTTTTTTGCCAACAACAGGACAGAGAGATGTCTTCATCTCCATGCCAACGGGAGCTGGTAAGTCTCTGTGCTACCAGCTGCCTGCAACCTGCAAGAAAGGCATCACCCTTGTCCTGTCCCCACTCATTGCCCTCATCGAAGATCAGCTTACGCACCTGGACAAGCTGGGCATCAGGGCAGAGAGTCTCAACTCCAAGATTCCGGCGGCCCAGCGCAAGCTCATCCTGGCCGACCTCTACAGCAAGAAACCAAAGATCAAGATGCTCTACATCACTCCGGAGACCGCGACCAGCGACAACTTCAAGGCTCTCATGAAAAATTTGGACAGCAGGGGGCATTTGGGCAGTTTTATAGTGGACGAGGCACACTGCGTCTCTCAGTGGGGCCACGACTTCCGCCCCTCCTACCTGAAACTTGGTACCCTTCACCGCATGTTCCCCAAAGTACCCTGTGTTGCACTGACAGCCACTGCTACGGACATGGTGAGGAAGGACATCCTGCAGCAGCTCAGCATGGAAGGGCGGGTTGCGGAGTTCAAGGCTAGCTGCTTCAGAGCCAACCTTTTCTATGATGTCATCTTCAAGGATGTCCTCGAAGATCCCATAGACCACCTGAAGGACTTTGGCCTCCGTGTGCTCGAAAAGGATGAGAAACTCGGGGTGAGAAAAGTTGACCATTTTTTCACTATACGTACCACTATAAGGTGATATTTCATTTTATTCCTTTTCATCAATCTTTATCATACATCAAACATACGAACTTACGACAGATAAACACTTATGTGTTTTGTGTTTTTTTTTTCAATATCTTGCAGGAGCTAGCAACTGCATGATGCAAACTTGCTCATGGTTATTTTCTTGTAGCAATTTACAAGTACTTGGATAGACATACTGTATCTCTTCTTCATGAGCAGTGTTGTTTTGGTTTCTGTAAAGAATCCATTTCCAATTATATTCTGCCACCAACAAACATTGTTGTTCAACTCATATTGCTGAAAGATTCACAAACTGAACCATATAATTTTGCAAAGAATGACTTTATGCTGCTATTGTACCAAGTAACAAATGTAGTGAGATATATACATAAGTTCAGTTCAGTTGTTGGACTAGCTGTAAATGAGTATGAATTTTCAAAACATTGTCAGAATACTTCAGGCTGTGGAATTGTTTACTGCCGGACAAGAGATGCCTGTGTGACAGTGGCAGCAAGCCTCTCACGTCGTGGACTGACAGCCAAGGCATACCACGGCGGCATGAAGGGTGCGGACAGGACCTCTGTGCAGGAGGAATGGATGAGTGGAAAGATCAAAGTCATTGTGGCTACAATCAGCTTTGGCATGGGGGTAGACAAGGCAACAGTCAGGTGAATGTATGATCCACTTTGGTGTCAGCTCATGTCCACACGGTTACAAAGTAATTTTCTTTTTTCTCAGTTGGTTAGGCACTTATTACTCTACTCGTTTTTCAAAGCAAAATGCATAAGCTTGCTGGACATAACAGCTTGTGAAATTTATTGATCTTGTTCAAAGGCTAACTTCCTTTGGACCAGGTGACCAGAATGGTCTGTCAGTCAACACCTGGGAAAGCAATCATTTTATTATTTTGCATTGAATTTGATATTGCCAAATACCACTTTTGCTGTCGGGTGGTTTTGCTGGCAAGCACCATTTATAAGGATTACTTGAATAATCATTACATACCAGATGCATATCTCATTAGACTGAAAAACCAACATGCCTGTTGGTCTGAATGACCGTTTTCTGCTCTATGGGCAAAGTGGAACCTCAAACTGGCTCATTGTCTCCCTTCTTGTAGTATTGAACAAATTAAGATGTTGCTTCCTGAAGAGAGTAGCATCACATTTATTCGATACTTAGCACACCTGATTCCTATGGGCAGCGAGTTAATGATTTCACTTAGAAGTGACAGGTCAAGAGAGATAACGAGAGAAATAACAGTGAAAATATGTCAAAGGAATATGTACCAAGAATAAGAAGATGCATTTTACAGGGAATCTTGATTGTTAATGTTTTGTGGTTTCACCATGTTGTAATGGTCGTACCAAGTGGTGCAACACACATTGGATAGGTCAGCAGTTATCTCATAACTTGAATTGTTCTGGTTCTCTACTGTTGCGATGTTGCGGACTTTGAATCTACTTTTATTGTCCCAGGTTTGTGGCCCACTTCAACATTCCCAAATCGATGGCTGGCTACTACCAGGAGTCCGGACGGGCAGGGAGGGACGGGAATCAGTCAAGATGTCGTCTCTACTACTCCAGACAAGAAAGAAATCAAGTGGCCTTTTTTATCACGCAGGAGATAGCCTGTGCCAAGAGCAAGGTAAGCCTTATAAAGAATACAAAGAATAGGTGTTGTGGTTCAGTGGTTAAGACCACAGACTGTCAATCACAAGGTCCCTGGTTCAAGTCCCCTGGCTGCAGCTGTTGTGCCCTGAGGCAAGGCACTTTATCCTTATTGCCAAGTCCTTTGGAAGGGACTTATAGCCGTCGGTCCTGTTGGTGCTTGCTTCCAAGCACACTTCTTTTGTGGCTATGTAATGCAAATCAATTGAATATCGTACATCAAAAGGAATTCTTCCCTTTGTATTCCCTCAAGCTCTGACGTAATTGTAGTTTGTGAAATAGGAATGATACCTCGGCTGATATAAAGAGATTTGTTGCAGTTTGAATGTTTTTATAACATGTATCATGGGAAGGATAAGGCATTTTATGTCCTTTGTTCCAGATGAAACAAAACACATATTGCCTTAGACTCTTTTGCACAGAATTATGTGACTAAAATGATTTTACAGTCACATAGCCAAGTTTATTCTATCAAAGTTACTGTAGGATGCCTTATGAGATGAATCAGTGGCATTTAAATGCTCATAGGGGACTTTGTATTAACTTTTGTATAATATGTGACCTGCTACAACAAAAGGATCCTAAAGTCGCTGACGGGCGAGCCAAGCATGGCCCAGAAAAAAGGTATTTTCAGGCCTTTCCTTTGATCATTTAGCTTCGAAATTTCGGCAGATGATAGAAGATTCATTAGACTACAAAATTATGTTAAAGACAGAAATCCGAATGTTTTGACAGATTTTCGTGATCTGACTTCAAACTTGATTTTCTCGGCTCACCCGTCAGCGACTTTAGGATCCTTTTGTTGTAGCGGGTCACATATTTGTGAAGTTCTTTATGATCTGTAATACTGTTGACTCGTTGAGTCCATACAAAATATCTACTAAACTGGATTGAAATGAAGTGAAAATACTTTTTATTTATCATGATTTGTTTTCGTTCAGTCACTAAAGAAGCAGTGAATGCTTGTAAGCAAGATACCACAGGACTGACAGCTTCAGGTCCCCTGCAAATAACTGAGCAATGAGGATGGAGTACATTCCCTCCCCACAGCCACCACTGTGAAAGGACTCAAAATTGGGGCTTCATGATTGATAGTGCAAGGGCTTCTCCACTGCACCATATACCAACCCCTTGGTATCTATATCCTATCAATTTCTCCTTTAAAGTCTGTATTTTCAAGATGCTGGTCCTGATTTTTGTTAGAGCCTTATTCCATGTTATCATCGGGCATGTCTGACATCTTTTGTAAAGCTCTGTGATATTTTCTTTTTCTCCTCCTTCTTTTTGCAGAAAGAGAAATCAGGAAGTTCAGCACCAGTCAGCAAATCATCCATGAAGAGCTTTGAAGCACTTGTCAAGTTCTGCGAGGAAGCAAAGTAAGGCTGCTACAGAAGGCAGATTTTGTTCATATAAACTGAAAGCTACACTACCGTATTTTCATTCTTTATTTGGTGGTAGAATGGTTGAATGGTTGTGGCGAGATTAAGTAAAATCTCTCACTCAAATGCATAATTTGGGTGGTTGGTCCGTTGGTTAGTCCATTGGTCCTTGGAATATCTGGTGGAAAAATTAACTTCCAGATTTTTAGTTTTGAGCACTCTCAATGAATCATTCATTTGTAGCGCAGATGTGTTAAAGTTTGAACTCACGGTGACTTGGTACTTGTGACAACTGTAAAGATTCTCTGAAGAGCAACCACAAGACATTTTGCTTTGCTGTGAGTGCACTTGCATTCTGGTTCAATCATTTCTTCATCTAAAATTCGCTCCAATCAGTGATAAAAATGCCATCTGTACAACAAAGATTTTTTACTCTCTTGCAAGAAAGCACTGCTGAAAAATTATAGACAAGAAAACCATAATCATATCATCCAGGGAAACGTGCTGCTCAGTGTGCCCTTTGCATAATAGCTATTGCTGAATGCATGAATGTTTGATCTACAAGGTATTCATAACACAATCGTAAATTGTCCTGGGATTCAGAAAAAGAAAAAATAGGAATGGCTTGTATGGATTTTCTCTTGATGAATTAACAACTTAGCAGCTACTAGTACTGGCATAATGTAGGATTTTTTATGTATATAAATACAAGATGCATGTATACTTGGCAATTACACATTACCTTGGCAACCACTATTTGTGGCAGGGAAACTTTCCCCTGATAAAGAGATATGATGAGGGTATTAGTCACCTGCTTACAGACAGATCAAACTTTTCAAAACAGCTTCATTAAAATGAATAGTGACAAACAGAAGTATTAATTGCAGTGTGCTGTGCGGCCAAAGGTTCTGTGGTCACGCTTTTGTTTGATACCTTGCAAATACAGCAGATAAAAATTTGTGGTTGCCAGCAAGATTGAATTGAATGGAATTTGTCAGTGAAGAGGTTTGTATTTGTTAAAAGTCTAACACTCAGTGAACTTGATAAATTTACAGCTTTGCCACACTTTGATGGATTATTGAATGCCGGTGAAAAAGTTTGGTAAGTTATTAGTGAAGTGGCTTGGCACATAAAGGGTTACCTATTGCATCGTATGTCTACTCAATTTCATACATAGTTGCCGACATGGTGTCATTGCCAAGTACTTTGGTGACAAGGCGCCTGAGTGTGCTGGGATGTGTGATGTCTGCAAGACACCGGAAGTCGTCAAGAAGCGATTGGATGAGTTGCAGCGTGGGATACTTGGAGGAGATGCCAAAAAGAATCACATGGGACGTACGTACATTGAGAAAAGGCCCCTGAACCAGCACGACGATGAATTGTATGGTGGAGGCAAATTTGGAAGGGACACGTAAGCATGCTCATTTTATATCATATCTGACATGGACAATTTTAACCACATTGTTGTCACTGTTTAATTGGGGCACTTGAAAATTGGAAACTACTGTATACGCCATATATTTCGCAAGTCTTAATTTTCGCGAATCGTGAATTCCCGACGATTTCGTTAGTGGTCAAATTCGCAATCATGGAGTCCTGTACTGAATGGAGAAGTGTACACGTGTACGTCACATTCACATCAGGATCAGAGTCAATATTTTTGCATGTCTTTAATTTCGCAAATAGCACCTGACTCGCGAAATTCGCGAAAAATAAAAACCTCGCAAAATATTCGGCGTATACAGTACTTTAAAGGACAAGTTCACCTTCATAAACATAAGGATTGAGAGAATGTAGCAATATTAGCAGAACACATCATTGAAAGTTTGAGGAAAATCGGTTCAAAAGTTATGAATTTTTGAAGTTTTAATGCAGTAACCACTGGATGAGAAGACTACTGCATTGTATGAATAACTTAGATGTCACATGCGTACAACAATATAAGGAAAATACAAAGAGAATTTCACAAAATTTCATCTTTTGAAAAAAGTACACATTCCCTTGGCTCATTACCGACATATGTTAGGGGTAATATCATTCCCCCTGCCTTTAGAAAGAGGCAAGTCAAGTGCTCTTTTATCATGCGAAAAAAGTGAAAATATGTTGAATTTTCTTTCCATTTTCTTTATACTGTTGTACGCATATGACTCACAAGCTGTTGTAGTCTCCTCATCCAGTGGTTCCAACACAAAAATTTTAAAAATTCATAACTTTTGCATCGATTGTCCAATTTTCCTCAAACTTTCACTGATGTGTTCTACTAATATTGCTGCATTCTCTCAATCCTTATGTTTATGAAGGTGAACTTGTCCTTTAATGGGACATTATCACAACATCATTTGCCAGACAGCTACAGGGCATTGAATGATAATTGTTATGAAAAATATTGATCTCAAGAGGCATAACCATCAAAAATTGGGACAAAAAAAAAGAAGAAGATAAAACTAAAGCAGATATAAACAGTTAGCTCCAAATTGCAACGCATACATGTCAAGTAAATGTTCATGCTAAGTTTGCCGCTTTTTTTTTTTTCATTTCACCAGCTGACTTTGTGAGGGTCTTTTTTACTGGACGAGCTGTGAATTGTAATTCATTGTATTGTGTGGTTTTTACGACTTTGTGGACTGCCAACAACCAGCACTGATGCTATGATTTTATCAATTTTTTCTTCTTTTGAATAACTTGAATGAGTTGTAGGGCCTAAACAAGATCAAGGTGGGTGTGTGTGAGAAATTTAAAGGAATTGTCACTGCAGACCAATTTTCATTCCCATTTCATCTAGACATGAGTCAATCACATATCTGTCCACAGAACATACGTTGGTAAAAAGCGCAGGCCGACAGACTGGTCAGATGATGACGACTTCAACTCAGACGACAGTGATGATGATGATGACCGAGATAATGAACAGAGAAAAGCCGCCATGAAGCAACTCATTCAGGACCAGTTCAACAGGAGAAGAAAGGTAAAACAATGTCATTCAGCGGACAGACTGCACCACTTCTTTCAGCTTCATTGTTGTTGAAATGTAATAACTGCATGCTTAATCAGCCTCCCACCAGCTTCTGCTACTTTTACCTTACATCTGTCATTAATGTAACCAAGCAATACCAATGACACACAGCTTGCATTGTTCTTTGTGGGGTGGTTTCATTTTCTTGAAAGTTGCAATTGAACTTAGATGGGGGAAATTAACACTGATGCAATGTATATCATCTCCAAAATGGGAAATATCTAGCTTTGCTTCTTGACAAGGGATGAGATTTATTTCTCATTTCATTCCTGCAGAACTTGATGTCAATTTTAATCACTCATGGAATTGCCTGTCTTGTCCAAATTCATGAAATGTTTGATGTAAAATAGCAATTCTTTTTGAAGTGAGGTTTTCTGTTGGAGAATTGCATCTGAGAATTAATGGAAACTAGGGGGATTGTCTTGTGACAGTGTGAGAGATATTATGAAGTCGGGCTACATGTTACATGAGGAATTTTTCTCACTGGCATGAGTTTTTTGAGGAGGCATGTGGCCTGTACATATAGCTTTCTTACATTTCACCTCTATGTCTGGCAGTGAGTATGGATCACTCTTGGGCAGAGACATATGGATTTTAGGTCGTCTTTGGTTTTGTATTATGTAGGTTTAGCATTTGTAATGAGGTGTATGCATATAATTCTGACAGATTAAAAAAGGTGACAGAGGTCTTAAAGCCACTCTTTATCATTTGCAGATGAAACAAAACCCCAGCTTTAGTGCTTCAAAATAGTTCTACAATAAGAGTTAGGAATAGAAACAACCAATGTAAAAAATGTATCTGTATAATCAATGTTAAGTATTGTTAAATATACAAAATGTGAACAATAGTTTTATTAAAATTGTTTCTAGACTATACTGTCCACAGTTATGGTTTATTGAGAAAAACAGTGATGTTTCCTTATATTTTAGGCTTTAATACGAAATGTTCATATGATAGGATGTTATGCGCTACAGCCAACCTACACATATCTTGTATCGAATGTGATAAACCAACATCTTCAAAATCATTACTCCCAAAGGTTAATGGTGCTTTTAATGATGGTACAAGGTTTTTATTAGTCAATGTGGAATGAGTGGGGCTACATTTGATCATTGTCATTTATACAGAAGCAGAGAACAGAAACAACAGCTGAAGTGCCAGGTGAGAACACAAGAAATTTCTGTCGAATAGAGGGAGAGATACATTTGTAACATAGTCATTGTAGTTGCTCTTCATCAGAGCTTGGATTGGGTCTTTGATTTAAGACAGTGAAAAGCTTAATTGTAAAATAATTGGTTTTGACTGCATAAGTCTCCCACACCTCTTGTCACATATTCAAGTTACCAGGCTGATTTTTGCTACAAGTGCAGAGTGAAAGAAAGATAAAACCTGAGGGGATAGCCAAATTAGGAAAATGTCAAAGTGGACATAGTTTTATAAAGTTCGGATGTTCACCAGAGAAAGAAAGTAATAGAGTGGATTATGGTATAAGATCAATCTTATCAGTGAATTCAATTATTGTTGTACATTTTGTCATTCCACTCTGGAGCATCCCTACAAGACAATGAAAAGCAGGCTTGGTATTTCTTGTAAATCCTTCACATTCCATCATTTCATTATAGATGCTAACTGTCTCTTGAAGGATGCCGGTAGTAGCAGATTGCCAGGGCTTACTATCAAGGTAAAAGTTTGGATATAATAAGCTTGTAAAAAGGTTTCTATACGACTAAATCTGTTGGTCATAAAAAAGAATGGAAAAGGTGTGATTTCATTGTCAAAAGGGTAGAACAATTCGCTGCTGCCTTCACTAGGTGCTCCTAGCACAACCACTGGGATCAGCTTATCTATGCAACATTCTCTTCTGTGTAAATTGTGTGATGTTGTATTCTGATCTACTCACGAATTCTGGACTTTCAAAAACTAGAGAAGTTTTAAGACACCAATGAAGGAGCAAAAGTGATGTATGAGATTAGTCACCAAGTACCCCTGATGAAGTTGCAGACATCAAATCCATGAAAACTGCAAAGTGGAGTGATGTGGTTAAGAAATAGGGAAACTGATATTTGTTCAAAGATAAAGAGTTTCACATCTTTGCTGTCAGCAGCTTTCTCAGGGTTTCAGAGCATGGTGGTGACAGATTGCATTTGACAAACCTTTCCCACAGATGAGATATCTTAGATAACCTTTGAACTTACATGTTTGATGGATCTGATGATGACATACAGTAATATGTTTGGGTGGTAGGTATAGAAGGCTTCATGGTGCACCACGTATTCTTTCTGGAGTATGTGAGTGGCCCTGAAAAGGGCCTACCCAATCCGGATTCCCGAACCCCGAACCAATTCCCTTGAGAACGGCAAGAAATGCTTGCCGAAACGTCGGGATTGGGTAGGCCTTTTTCAGGGCCACTCACATACTCCAGAAAGAATGTGTGGTGCACCATGAAGCCTTCTACCACCCAACATTCTACCACCACTGAAGCCTTCAGAGATATCAGTAATATGTTTGCAACGCAGGTCAGAGAACACTGCATGCAGCTTCTTCAGCAGTCACTAGCAGAAAATATTAAAGCTGCATTTCCTGATGAACCCGAGAGACTGCTGAGCAGGTAAGCTGGAATATAATTTGATCATCGATAAGATACAGGTTGTAGCATCTGTGATTTACTGTGAAACCTGTATATACTAGTAGTGACTGCTAGAGGGGAAACATAATTGCCCATTGACAGGTGGCCACTATAGGCAGGTTGCTGCCAAATGTGTGGTGTGGTTTTTTTATTTTTCAAAGATAAATGTTTGCATGCATGTGTCCCGCACACACATTAGGGGATGCAAGGGGTCATAAGACATTAATAAATGTCATTGTTCAGAGCAAAACTGTTTTTTTTTTCTTTCAAATTGACTTTTGGGAATAGATTAAATCTGTGGTTAGCCAGTAGCAAGGCCTTGCTGACATTCTGAAATGACATTGCTGGTATAGAAGTGACTTGGGGAGACTGGCACAGATAGGGCTAGTTGGCCCAATGCAAAATGAAATATTGTAAAACCAGAAACATTCTTGGCATGAAACTTCGCAAATTGGAGCCAACGTGGCATCATTAAGAGTTCATATTTTATCATTTATAATATGTTACATAAGTTCAATGTATATATATCAGTTTTATGTTTCGTACATAGTTGTGTCACAGTAATCATTGTCCCTTTCCTGAGTCAATGTGCCTTCAGTGCGGACCTTTCCACAAACACAAACTTCCTGTGTTCATACAACCTTCCACAGAGATGCTAAAGCCCAGTCTTGTGCGATCCGTAGTGAGCATGCTGTGTTTCAGGCAGCCAAATCCAGCAACCTCTACAAGGCTAAAGTGTTTAGTCAGGTAAGGCGAATCACCTTTGACATGAGTAGGATAGTTGATGGTGTGTAGTACATTTGACTCATCACAATGATACCAGTGTAAAGCTGAAGGCACTAAAACTTCAAGAATCTGCAAAACAGGGAGAAAAGGCTATATAATAAGAACAATGATTTTTCTTGTTTTTTGGTTAAACTGAATGTTTAATATCTGAACTACCTCAAGTATGAATTTAGTGTCTTAAAAAAAGTATTGCTATCGAAAATTTTGTAAGTTTTTATAAAGCATTGTGTTATGATGTTTTGAATTGACTGACAGAATTTAGATGCTTAAACTCCTGTGCACTTGACTACTTCTAAACTTCAAGGCTGATTTTACCACAGTCGTGTTTTTCTGCTAGCCTGTTTTATTTTCTGATTCTGTCTTTTTAAAGTGAGCATGTTGTATGAAACCTCAGACTCTGGAATACTGAAAACCAGTGAAATGGTCAGGAAACTGCCAGATATGAAAAATATCAAAGCCTATCCAAAAATGTGTACTCTGATTTGATGTGACCCAAATTACAAGTCGGAGATAATAGTATATTACAGTATGTTATAATATATGTATAATATAACAGTATGATATAATATATTATATAATAAAAATCAAATCTATTGTAATATATAATAGATAATAGTATTACTGAAAAATTATTTTTAAGTGTCGGCGTTGATGAACCTTTTGATATGTTTACCTGTACTCTTATAGGTCAGGGAGATCAAGAAGATGACGACAGAGTCCAGGTTACATGAACTGTTGTTAAATGATGCACATGATAAAGATTGTGACACAGCAATGTCCAATCACAAGGTGAGCCATTTCTGCTTTTAATTTTATTAAGCATACATGTAAGTTACTCTCATCATCGACTTGGCTGAAATTGGTCTTTTTGATCTTCTGATGTCTTCATACAAGAAGGAATGATGCAGACAGTGGTTTATGATTGCTTAATAAATTTTTGAATTTTAGCAAGGGTCTGTAGTAACTAAAGGCATTTGTGTCAATTTTTTTCCACTCTCTAGAAAAACAGAACACTAAACCCAGAATCTATGACAAACAAATGCAAGAAAAATTTAACATGAATGAAAACCTCCCTTTAGGTTCTGCTTATGGTATACTGATACTGTTGATAAGTGCTGCCAGTTACATATGAAGGGAGTGTATATTGAACTTTTTCTCCTATTCTCAGGAAACTCTGCGCCATACAGCCAAAGGTCCACCCCTTCCTGCTCTCCCGGGATTCTGCACAGCTTCCTCAATGCTTGCAGCCCAACAACTTCAGGGAGGAGTCTCTTCCTCGGACAAAAAATCTCGGACATCCATGTCTTCGCCATCTGAAGTTGGAGCAGAGAAGTCAAAAGGAGTGTCAGGGTTTCCCTCTGGTTTCAGGAAGGCATCATCTTTGCTGCAGTCGCAATCCACTGAGGTCAATGCCTTAAAACCTGCTAAAAATGAAACAAATGAAGATGCTGCTTGTAGTACTACCGAATCTGTTGCGCTTTCCTGGTGCGAGAGTGCAGGAATGAGTTTCGCAGGGGATGCGGGCGAGTGGGAGTCGTCCACAGCGGAAGGATTTGAAGACGGAGACTGCGATGACAATCAGGGATGCAGCTTCCTCAGCGAGGCGGAGCTTGATGCGAACGAATACCGGTCTGACGATGAAGACAAAGCTGATGACGGTAGCAAACTAAGCGCCAGCTCATGTCATGATGCAAAGCTCGTCAGTGTCATGGACAACAGTGTTGGTACCAGTAGCACACGAGGAGCACGGCAAAGTGAAGAACACGAGAGTGGGCAAAGTGTGGATCAAGCTGTCTCTGGTCTTCATACATCTCGATTGCAGACAACTAATGTTATTAGCTTGACCTCTGACAATACTGGTGAAGATTGCCGGGCTTTTGATGAAGAAATGCTCGTGATTGACAAAAGGGAGATAGATTCTGGAGCTGGCATTGAGTCGTCAAGTTGTCGAAGTGAGAGGGATTCCAAGAAACTCATTAGTGAGGACGAGCATTCTGGAGCTGTACCACATGGCAGGGGTACAGTCCAGTCTTCATGTAATCCCTGCAACAGCGATGCAGTGGCAGATGGTACCTGCATTGATGCTAAAGCTGATAAGGGAGACCGTGTGGACGACCTACATATGACAACTATAAAGGAAGAAAGACTTATGAATCATGCATCATGCTCAACTTCAACTAGTTCCACAATGGACACATCTGATATCAAACCAACTGCTGTGGATGCTACCCTTGAGACCTCTAGTACACAAAATCATGTATGTTGCCATACACTTCTCATTGAGATGCAGTGCAGTAAACCAAAACTTTGTAAACATGCAAAATGCTGTTAAGACTAAATTCTACATCTTTTTAACCACATTTTCACCAGGCATGCATATTTCTTTCTCAACATGTAAGCTAATTATCCTTGAAAAGAAGGTTAAGTCAATTTCAAAGCACAGGATATCCTGATAATTTACTTCTTACTGCTTAGGCTCAGAAGATGCATACACATCTTGGCACTATTTCTTTAGCAACTGTATGTCTCTTGTACATGAGTCTCTTTAAATTATCCTATTATCTCTTTAAATGATTACTTGCAGAAAACTATTTTCATTTTTTTTTCTTCAATGTAGAGTTATCAACATAATAATAATAATAATTGTTTTGGATATAAACTCCAAATTTTATTGTCCAAGATAGGAAATTATTTTTGCCCAATTGATCGTGGGCCCGGCAGCCACTGAGCAGCGCCAGATCGACGTTGCTCTAACCTTTTCAACTGTTGAACGGCAAACAAGGTAGCAGCAACTCCCATCTTTTAACGTCTTTTGGTATGACGCGGCCGGGGTTTGAACCCACGACCTCCCGATTGTGAGGGCAGCCGCTCTACTCACTGAGCCAACACATCGGTTGTGTTTTCCCCATAATTATGGTAGCAAGTAGAAAAACTAAGGAAACTGAGAATATGATAAAGTTTGTGATGTAATATCAAACGTTGTTGTTTTAGCAGTGACCCTTGTTTTAGCTACACTGTAGCAAATGGTCTGAGACTTCCATACATGAGTAAAATGTGGAACTTTCTGTTTTCAGAGGAAGCGTCTATTTTTTTTTTTTGCAAAATAAGAAACAAACATAAAACACACACACATTTGCGCTTCCCATAGCATTTACAATATTCTAGTTTTCTAGCATGTTTCAGCCATCTGTGTTTTGCTTCATGGCTTTTTTTTCCTTTTGTCATATCTTTGAAATTCTGTCACAGCTGTTTCTGCCTCATGGTCACTATGTATCTCCATTTTGCATGGGTGGTTCAGGTCAAGTCATCTTTAAGTGCCATTAAGTCCGGGGGTATCAGCAACTCGCCAAGCTCAAATGGGGCCAAGAAACGTGTCACCTTTGACCCCCACATCGAGGACAATGAGAGGTCAAAGGGCGAGTCGCTGGAAGAGAAGCGGAAAGAGGAGAAGCTGTCTCAAAGTCTACATAAGCTTGCTGCCAATGCGGTCGTCAAGTACCTGACACCTTTCTACAAGGACGGAAAATTTGCCAACAAGGTATGGAGAGACTGATTCTTCCCTTAATCTTGTGACTTGTGTCATTTTTCCTGTTCCAATATACAAATGGTGAATGGTCATTAGTGCAATTTTACAAATTTTCGCATGAATAGCGCACCTCATATTTCACTGAGTGCGAAGTCTTGTTCCATTGCTTGAGTTAAAACCATACAGTATTTGTTTTATGCAACACCTCCAACACCAACAGATGTGGTCCACACAGATCCTTTAATTTAGCACAGAAGTGGCAACCATTTTCCGTGAAAGGCGACTGAATAGCACAGGCACAGTAAGCTGTGTACAAGTACATGTACATACATACGCGAAACCGATCGTTGGAAGTTGTTAACAAAACTGAGTGACAGAATGCGCTTGTAATTGTTGATTGCGCTTGGCAACTGTCTTTTTATTGTGAGATCAGAGCCTTGCAATGGAACAAAAACTTTGAGTCAATTGTGAGTTTAACACAGGAGTCAATGGAAATTGGTGACGTCAGTCGTGCAATATACATTTCTGCTCGCACAAAATTGCACGGCTGACAGAGACAGTGTGTGATGGCACTTCTAACTGAATGTCACATGATGGGCAATCAACCAATCACACAGCTACATTCTTTTTAGGTGTTGTATAAAGGTTGCTAGTAATCGTTATGTAAAAAGTGCTCCTAAACCTTTTTATGCCTGCTGCTTCTCTTTCATGTGGCACAAAATAATGTGCCTGGTTGATGCGATGAGCTGATTATTGGTAGTCACCCTGGGCAAACCATGAGGAGGCAGCAGCATCTGCCCATTATTCTATGTGCATTTTTGGTGGACCACTTCACTGGGTTAGCACCCTGCTCTTTGTGAGGAATGAATAAAGTGAAATCAGTTCTGTGCTTGGGTTACAAGTGTCTCCATGTTGTGACTCCATCACGCTAGGATTCAATTCTATTATTGTCCTATCCGAGGGATAGAGTGTTTTGCCCCTACTAGAGTGGGCTAGTATGATACAACACAGCATTGCTCAGCTAGACTCACAGGGACTCGAATCCAAGCCAGTTGATTGCAAGGCAAATTTGCTGTCGACTGGGCCACCTTGTGGCCCCTGCCTGATGCTAATTTTCAATGCCCACATTCATAATTTCACTTTTCTCAAATTTATTCCTATAGAAATTGTTTCAAGTCACCAATTTTGGTACAGTTTTTAACCACACTTTTTTAAAGGAATTTCAAATCAGTTCTGCTCTGTATTGATAATGTTCAAGTAGATAAAAGCATACATTATCAATATTTCATTTATGATTTATTCTACTTTCTCATGCATACATTGAGTGATCACAAATATTCCTTGAGGTGAGATTAGTTGATGTTCAAAAGTGTACGCTATCGATATATTTCTTTTCAGGATTTGTTCAAGTCACTGGCTAGATGTTTGTCTCATCAACTTGCAGCCAACAAACTAGTCACGAAAGTCAATGGTAAGAAAGGATTCTTGTTCTTTATCATCTTATTGAAAAAGCACCCATGGAAAAAGTTCAAGGTCTTTAGAAATCTAGAATGAAGTGACATTTTCTTGTTCAGACAGAATTAATGAAAAGAAAGGATGTCAAAAGAAAGTTGAGATAGAAACCATTTTTTTTTAAACCAAGTGATTTCTGATTACCTTGTTTTTGTTTCACATGATCATTGCATGTAAAACAAAAACCAATCTCTGCTTTCTTTTTTTTTTTAAGCAAGTGATTCCTGATTACCTTGTTTAAACTTGATGATTCAATGTCAAAGTTTATACAGTGACTTGGAAAGTATTTTATGCATGATGTTTATTTCTTTCAAAATTTTGTTAAGTGTAGATAGTGTTGAAAGTTGCATATTTTGTATATTTCAATCCCAAACAAATTGATAGTTCTTTCCAAAATATGATGACTCTAACATGAAACAGTTATGTATATTTTTTGTTTTGTTTTGTTTTGTTTGTTTGTTTGTTTTTTTTTTTTTTTTTATTAAATCAAGCTGTCATGTATAAATGGACTGCACATGACATACATATAAAAGCTAGTATGCCAGTTTTCAGGCAAAAGCCTCAATTCAGGCCCTGGTAGCATCAAAGTTCAGGCACTGTTTTGTACAAAGTAGCTTCATGTAGTATGTATTTCAGGCCTTCTCTTCCATTCTAACTGGCATCCCTGTAAAAAGTACTATAATCTTTGAAACAGGACACTTATGGAATGATTGAATGGATTGTTCCATGTAAAGAAAAACAGTCTCTACTTGATTAGCTTTATTTCTTTTCTGTCTTTGTTGGTAATTAAACTCTGCAGTGAAGAAACATGCCAAAGCAGCTGTTACAGATTATTTCAAGCATCACAGCGAATGTAAGTCAGCCGAGGATCTTCCCCCAGATGTGGAAAAGAGTTGAGTTAAGAAATCACTTTTATTGTATGGTTAGGATACTAGAATTGGAGTATTACTGAAAAAAAAAAAATGTTGTGTAACAGGGAGCCTTCTTCAACAATTTTGGCATATTATTCTAATAGCTGCAGGTGGCTGCTGGGTTTAGAATCTAAGTCAAGCTGGGATGTGTTTGGATCTTGGATAGTTTCATCAGCCAAAAGACTTTCCTCTTTCTTTTTTTTTGTGAATTATTTATAGCCATAATGTGCTCATCCAATGATATGGTTAAAAGGAGTCCTTAAGAATTATTTTAACTCCAGCAGTAATTGACTACAATCCCATTTTCGATATACATGTAGGTACTCTCAATGAAGTGGTCATAAAGTCGTGTACACCTCGATATTAACTTACAGGTATAAAACAGCACCATTCTTATTTTGTAATTTTCATTGTAATGATGTGTATCTATCTTACGATCATTGCTTCTTGCCTGAGGCATTTCGCAATCAGCGAGTTATTACAACATATCAGTTGTTGACAATAGTAAAAAATACATTCTTGTTAAATGAACCTTTATCACATGTGGTTTTTGTAAAGTGTCATACTTTCCAAACAAAATATCACATATGACTGGTATTCAAAGGTAAGAGTATTGGTAGTCAGTCTTTTGTCCCAACAAAATGCCATGTTTATTTGCCATGAAACTGAACAGTAATAAATGAGCTGAATTATTTCCATCGCGCAGATCATTTTTTATAGATTTTTTTTATGCCTCCGCTACGAAGTGGCCGGAGGCATTATGTTTTCGGGTCGTCCGTCCGTCCGTCCGTCCGTCCGTCCGTACGTCCGTCCGTACGTCCGTACGTCCGTCCGTCCCGTTTTGCTTTTGTCAATATCTCAAGAACCGTGCGGTGGTTTTACATCAAACTTGGTATGAGGGTATATCCTTGGGGGATAATACTTTGTGTGGATTTTAGGGTCACAGGGTCAAAGGTCAAAGGTCACAGATTATTTTGTGAAAAAAAATTTGAAATTTCATGTTTTTCTCCATATCTCGCAAATGGTTCAAGGTATCTTCATGGAACTTAGTATATATGCTTGTACCGATGGGCAGTGATTATCTAGGGAAGTTGGGGGTCATGGGTGAAAGGTCAGGGGTCAAAGGTCAGGGGTCAAAGGTCAAGGTCAACTCCTCAAAATATTACTACTTTCCTTAAAATGCAGTATGCCTGAAGGTTTTTTTTTTTTTTTAACTTAATGTATGGCATGTATTACCCAATATATATTTTTGGGGAAGTTTCTTGCCAAAAGGTCAAAGGTCAAAAGGTAAAAGGTCAAGTGAAAGTGCTAAATTGCACTTTTTCCTCCACATCTCGAAAGTAACTCAAGGTATCATCATGAAACTTACATATTTATGCATGTTCTACCTAACAGTGATTCTCTGGGGAACTGTGAGGTCAAAGGTCAAAGACCAGGTTTAGATACTGCTATTTTACCATTTAATACTGAAATGATACTTTTTAAGCCTCCGCCAACGAAGTGGCTGGAAGCATTATAAATGTTTTTGGGTCGTCCGTCAGTCCGTACGTACGTCCGTCCCGTTTTATTTTTGTCGATATCTCAAGAACCGTGTGGTGGTTTTACATCAAACTTGGTATGAGGGTATATCCTTGGGGGATAATACTTTGTGTGGATTTTAGGGTCACAGGGTCAAAGGTCAAAGGTCACAGGTTATTTTGTGAAAAAAAAATTGAAATTTCATGTTTTTCTCCATATCTCGCAAATGGTTCAAGGTATCTTCATGGAACTTAGTATATATGTTTGTACCAATGGGCAGTGATTATCTAGGGAAGTTGGGGGTCATGGGTCAAAGGTCAGGGGGTCAAAGGTCAAGGTCAACTCCTCAAAATTTCACTACTTTCCTTAAAATGCAATATGCCTGAAGGTTTTTTTTTTTTTTTTTAACTTAATGTATTGCATGTATTACCCAATATATATTTTGGGGGAAGTTTCTTGCCAAAAGGTCAAAGGTCAAAATTTCAAGTGAAAGTGCTAAATTGCACTTTTTCCTCCATATCTCGAAAGTAACTCAAGGTATCATCATGAAACTTACATATTTATGCATGTTCAACCTAACAGTGATTTTCTGTGGAACTGTGAGGTCAAAGGTCAAAGGCCAGGTTTAGATACGCTATTTTCCCATTTGATACTGAAATTATACTTTTTCTCAATACCTTGAAAATTACTCAATGCATAAACTTATAAAAGGGTCAAAAGTCAAGTAAAAATCATCAGTTCCCCAAATACCTGCACTCTGACATTTTAATCATTCATCCAATTAAACCTAGTTCTAGGAAAGTGAACATTCAGCACATTTGTGTCAAACCTGTCATTTTGATATTTTGCCAATTGTGTGAAACTGTCATCACACATTGTCAAGACATTGTACTATAGACCTATTAGGAGAACCATGCATTGTGGCGGAGGCATATCAGTAGCCGTAGCGATATATCTAGTTTTTAATGGAAAATGTACTTAAATACTAGATGTATGTATTTCAGCAGGTAATTAGTAATTCCATTGACAGTAATTAGGAGCAGGAATTTTATTCATCAGTGATATTTCTGGTTGAATTTTGTTTTATTTGACACTGTGACGGAAGTATGTTTCTTGAATGACAGGTCAAGAGCCGGTGTCATTTTATAGTTTTGAATTTCCAAAAAAAAAATTGCTAAATGTTGACATACAAAGGTCCATTCCAATTCTGCCGTTTTCAGTTTCTCATAGGTAAGACAATGAGATGGTTATTCCATACAACTGTACCCTCCTCATGTTTACAATTCTAAGGTGGCTTCTAGGTATCTTTGATATTGACCATTAGTAATTTGACTCAGCATCACTAGGAGTAATTTGGTTTTACAATTTGCATTAGTTGTGATTAAAAGAAATAGATCATGCTTTTGCCATTACTAGTATATTCTGGCCATATCTTAGCAATTGAATTCCCTTCAAGTAGAATAATACATTTAGAGGCAGGATGCTTATAAATACCCACTGAGTGATCCTTATCTCACGGTGTAGATCAAACAATATACAGTCTGACCTCTATTATCCGGCCATGTTGGGACTTAGACCCCGTTTACAGTGCGAGGCTCGGCCGCGGCCGAGCCGCGGCCGAGCCCAGCCCCGCTTCAGTGTAAACACGCAAAAGGCCAAATGCGAGGCCAAAATTGGCCTCGCAATTGGCCTCGCTCTGGAGGTGGTCTCGGCCGAGCCGCGGCCGAGCCCGGCCTCTTCTTGGTGTAAACGCAAACTGGGCCAAATGCGCAGCCAATTCTAGTCTGGCTTCCAGACCCTCTGCCCGTACTATTTCGCTATTCACGATATTAACCCCCTCAACGTGGAAAACTAGTATAGTTTAAGGTGGTTTTGTCCTGCAAAGGATTTTTCCTTCGGCAAAGGCCTTTGCCCGAACAGCGACTTTGTCGCCACGGAATCCAGTTGGCAAAGGGTCTGAAAACCAGGCTACACCAAATTGCGTTTGTTTACAAGCAGAGTGCCACTACGACAAAATATTGAAAGGTTTGAATTAAAAGCGCGGCCGAGCCCAGCAGTGTAAACGGACAAAATTGCAAGGCTCAGCCACGGCTGTAAACGGGGTCTAATGCTGGTCCGGATAAGTGATTTGGCTAGACGTGGGAGAAGGTATGTGTATGTACAAGTTTGTACATTGTAATGATAGACTTAAAAGTTGTGCAAGCACACACTACGTAGCTGGCTATGGCTGATCCAACAACAAGCATGCAGCACGCATTCGGTAGAAGTTGCCTGTGTTGATTTGTGTGTGTACAATTTGTGAATGTGCTTGTGCTAATGTTGTTTACGGATTGTGAAGGTCATATTGCAGCCAACATTTTTGGTCATTTATTTTATCCGATCTGATCCACTGTAGGTAAATCGCATGAGTTTTGATTGAGTGTGAAATCACTTTTTTTTAATTGTCTTCACTGTGTGAACTTGTCTGTCTGATAGAGAAGTTTGGATAAGAGATGGTCAGATAATCAAGGTCAGACTGTATTTTAGGATTAGGAGATGTTGTGACTGATTAGAGAGGACCACAGGCTCTCATTCTTGAGGTCCCTGGTTCAAGTCCCTGTGCAGCATTGGTAATGCCCTTTGGCAAGGCACTGTGATGCAACTGCCTAGCTCTAGCTCTTCCAAGCTTTCCAAGTTTTTGTATTGCCTCCCTATGTGACCATGTAAAATAAATCTAAATGCATTTCATACATGTGGTTGAACAGTAATAAGAATCATGAAAATGTCTACTTAAACTTCATCTAGTGAGCGCAGAACCTTATGATACTACAATGTATGTAAATTATGGATTTTACTTTGTTTCCTTTGATTACAAAGTGCTCGACAATGAACTCTCGCCCTGTCTTTTAGGGTAGAAAACCGTATTGAAATATGGCATACCTGATGATGGGTTATTGTCAGTGTCAAGTCAGTTTTCTCAGAATAACAGAGGGATGGTGCAAGAAAACTTAACTTTGAGTTCAAGTAGACTTTTGAAACAGGAGTAAAGTCAAACAAACAAAAAACAGTAGTATGGAACAAAGCATAGTTAAAGTTTCATTAAAAAAAAAAAGATATCCAAGGATTCTTATTTAGGTAAAACTTTGATGCTGATAACAAGCATACATGGAAATTGAACTATATGATGATGCCATTGCCGCTCATTTCTTTCATTGGTTTACACTTGGAGATATTATGAATTCTCTGTTTGTCAATAGTTCAGCAACTCTAACCTCCTTTCCTTTGCTGCCAAAATCATTAAGCACTGCCAAATTGTTGCAACTCCAGAGCAATGGGATGTCAAGGGTAGGATTTTTTCTTGACAGGTACATAGGAAAATTAGATTTGTTAGTGATGATTTGTCTGCTAAGAGTATTGAATACTTGCTGGGCCATGAAAATATCGCCTCGTCTAATTTGCGTAGATCACTGTGACCTATGCCACTGTTGTGAAAAATGTGTTTAACTTCAAAATTCAATAACTTTCGTTTTATTTGTCCAACTTTGATGAAACTTTCAGCATTTTGTTTGTTTGACTGAAATCTATACAAAGTTTACATGGAATATGGATTTACCGTGAAGATTGAAGGAGAATTTACATCAAACATATAAGCTTGGATACAGGGAGTGCAGAGATATTAGAAATATACATCAGTGATATTGGAGGAAAATCTCATCAAATGTTTGCAACTTTTACAGATTTTGTAAACTCAATGTGCCATCATTATTGGAGTCTACACTAAGTCATGATGTCACAGCAGTTAAACTTTTATAAATGATAATTTAAGAGAATCCACACAATTTTCTAGCATAATTCTAGAACACTTGATAACCCTCTTCACAAGGCAGAGGAGTGATACCATAGGTATATTTATGTCAGTTGCACGTCTAGGGGCTGTATAATATTTATGAGATACTCCATGTTGGGGGGTAAATTTCATCATCAGCCCAACACAACAAGTTTATTATTTGCAAAGGATACTTGTTTGATACTTTGCCAGCTGACATCCAAACAGCTGCTATTTCTTTGACATACTATGCTCATCTTCTCTCAAAGCACATGTTTATTAATATTATCTCTTGCCCAGTTTTACTGCTAATATTGATTTTTTTTTTCTTCACTGAGGTATTTATCCCTCATGTTTGTGTCAAAGAGATAAAACGCACAGTGTCCTGTCTTACATAAGATCATGCAGTACATGCATTCAAGAGGTATGCATGTTTGCATGATTTTGTGAGATACATGTTTGTGATGTGCATTAAATGATACTGTAACATGTATTTATCTTTTTCGTTCAAATTGCCAAAGTAAATAGATTTATTTTTAACACATTCGTTTTGGAGGTGCATGTCTTTCTTTGTATGTGTGTGTGTGTGTGTTTGTCTGTGTGTGTTTGAAGTAGATTGAATACACATCATTGCAGCAATTCATTGTTGCAGTGTGATATTCATGAAGAACATAGCAAACATTTGACCTTGTTTTATTGGCGATGTTTTATCCAAATTGCATTGTGATAACTCCAAAGCATCAGAAAACTTGCTAGGAGATGATTGTTTTCCTCTTACGGTCTTCCAAATGTTGCATAGAATTACTTTGTACTCTGCTACAAGATCAGTGTTTTTTTTTCAAAGCAATTCACGATGAAGCATCTACGAGCCCTTCATGTTGATCACTATGTCTATACTTGGCACTTCATGGAAAAAAAAATATATATACATACATGTATATAGTATTGATAATGATAACATAATATAAGCACAGTGTATTACATCGCATGTATATAGTCACAAGTGTCCAGTGTACCAAGTAACATTAACAGAATACATGTCCAAAAAAAAAAAATATGAAGATGGAGCATAACTTTTAATATACAAAGAGAAGAAAAGTTAATGCCAAACTACGACGTGAAATGAATGTGTAGTAATCAGTCACATGAAAGAATAATAGTATAAGACAATGCGTAGAGATAGAGTATGGTTAAATTTGTGCATTTTGTCATGTGTGTTGGTGTGTGTCTGTAGTATGGGCGTATTTGGGGAGAATTGGTATTTAGTTTGATAATTAACTGGGAAAAACAAGGAACAAAATCTTGATACAATTGCATATATATATATATATATATATATACATGTATATATATTTAAAATCTTATACGGTGTACCGTCGTGTATTATTGCACTTCATATGGTCAGACATCAGTGGATGGCAAATATTAGATGGCCCATACATCAATAAGTTATGAAATTGGAAAAAGAATAAGGTTCAATGAAATATTGAGCTCTCTCTATGGTCCTTTAGTGCGTTACTATATAGACGAGAACGCAATTGTGTGTGTGTGAGAGAAGGGGTATTAAACAGGCTACAATGTATGTATGGTTGTAGATTTATATGTGTATGTGTTTGGCGTTATCATTTCCTTTTGTATGACAAACTTTTGTTGGACGATTTTTCGTCATTTTCAGTTATTAATGTATTTTACGAGATTTTGTTTGGAATTAATAACAAAAACACAAAGTTACACTCAGATATCCTTGAGATGGCATTCTATGCTTTATGGCTTAACCTAGTTTTCACTGGCAGGTTGAAAGTATGTGTTTTAGAGTTCTTCAACTAATTTATACACGTGTATTGTCACGAATAAACAGATCGTTATTGGGCCTACATGTAATTCACAGGGTTCGCGCTGTTAATCCCAATAGGGAGTCGAGGGAAGACATTCTTCCCGAACAGTTTTTCAAACTCTTGGGATGCATGCATGGACATTATGTGGATGTTCACGTTTTTATTGCTACTAATCGACAAATTGTCCTACATCGACATAAATTAGCACCTAGTAACCGTGATATATATATATATATATATATATATATATATATATATATATATATATATATATATATAAAAGAAGAAAAACTTGACAACTACTTAAACACTTTGTAATCGGTGCTTATTTACGTCGATGTGGGGCAATGAAAACAACTTGACACAAGAATTCATTAATTTGAATGATGTTCACGTTGTTGCAAGATAATAAATGCCGGGTACAGTGTAACTCTGTAGCAGCCACCATGAGGCAATTCCAAGCTTGTGATTACATGTATTTATGTGATTATCAATTCCAAGCTTGTGACTTACCATCAGCATTTTATCATTAGCGCCGTGCATGCAAGTTTGGAAAGATTTGAAAAGAACTCCCTGCATTACTTGTAAAACATAATGAAAGGGGAAAAGGGGGGATGTTGACGTAAAGTGCAAATAAGTGATACATGTATGCTGGATGTCGCACTTCGATAGAGGAGTATAGTTTATAAAGTTCACAAAGTTTGAAAACAACAGAATACAAAAGAATTTGTTCCACAGTGATTTTTAATATATATATATTGCCATGTACACAGAACTGTTTTCATATGAGAAAAATACGTTAATAACTTAGTTCGTTTCTCTGTGATACAAATAAGGGCATACATACAATAAAATCACGTTATTGACAATAGGCAATCTAGCGTGATTATAATAAAATATCACACCATCTCTCGTTTGCAAAATGTCTTAGAGTACAAGTGACCAAATCGGACAGAAATATTGAGAAATGTTGTAGAATTGCAGATACATTACCATGAATATTCGTTCTCTTCCCGATTTTGTTCTTGACGGTAGACAAATGTTTGAGCTGTATGCTAATACACTTGATATCATTAAATGGATACTTCAACAGCCCAGCATGATACCTGCCGTCAAATCGAAAACAAATTGATAAAAAAAAAATAAAAAATCAACCTTAACATATTGTAGAGAAAAATCCACAATCCCGTTATTGCCCGAGTATTAGTTACCTTTGAACTGTACACAGATTGATCGCATTCCATTCTAGAAATCCCTTAGCGTTAGTTCATATAATTTCGAAGGCACATGAATTAGTGCAATATATATCAAGATAAAGCTGAAACAAAACAATAACACTGACGGTGTTAGACTTGAAAATATAAATCCGGATTAGTGTTCGATAGTTTTACACTCCTGTGTGTCGTGTATTGTTTGATGTTACAGATTTAGAATTTTGTCAACAGAACTCGCATGTACATGATCAATGATTGTATGTTGTTCATATTGTTAACATGACTTGCATGTAAATGTAAGCTGGAATAAATCATCACTTGGTCCTCGAACCACGGGGATGTTTCACAAAGAATTTAAGTCGATCTTAAAATTTAAAGACATCTTAAAATAATAGGTTGAGTGTGTCTTCAATAATATTCTAACTTTCATATAAGAATGACAAAATTGTGGAGACTTTTTCATACGGGCATTAAGCAAAATAAGTAAGGGACAAAGGATTTTTTCTGTAAATTTTGATAACGATTTGAATCGGATTCTGAAAACATAAGATAAACTGAAAAGAGAAACCAATGCATATACCATTGATGATTTTAAGTCGATCTTAACTTTTAAGTTCGATTGAAATTCTTCGTGAAACACCCTCAGTAGAGGTACATGTATCACTCCTATTAGCCTATGTACCTCTCTGCTAAAATCCTTTAACAATATTGACACAAATTGCTCTCATAGCTCAACAGCTGGCTTGCGGTTTTATCACCAAAACGAGGCGGGAAGAGAGATTTTCGATCCTCTCAATATTGTTTAAGGCGACGATTAAAGGAAATATAACATAGTGCAAATGCAGGCTGGCTTATGTCGATTCATGATACCCTCAACATGAATATCTAAATACGTGTCATATATTTCATTTCTTCAGACTTCTTGCATACGCAACCCCCGCCCCCCCCCCCCCAAAAAAAAAACAACAACAACAACAACAACAACAGACAAACAAGCAAACAATCAAACAAACAACTTCAAAACCAAGATTCTGCCAGTGACATCGTCTGTCAATCATTGCTAGAGTATACTGATTTAATATAGGACACCTGAATGCACCTTTCCCTAGACTAAGCATGTTTGGGAGTGTCCAAACCATCCGAAGAAAAGTTGTAGAAAAATTATGATAAAATATATGGCACATAATATTTAGATATTCCTTTGGCCGCATAAGTGACGATCAGGGTATTATGAATTCATACGAGTCGACATGCATTTGTATTGCATAGTTCCTATAATATTTCGCATAGCTTACCCGTGAGAGATAGCGCTTCGGGCCTTCTCCCCTATACCGCAGGACCGGCGCTCCTAGCTATCGCGGGCATGATTTTCCGCTCAGAGAGTACAACTACCACTCTCCGGACGAGTTTTTATCTTTCAAAGCAATTTTGGACACCTGCCGAAAATTTGAGTTGCCCCTTCGTCTTCGAGGTGATGTCCTTTCGCTTGAAAGATGGGAGAGTAGTACGGACTTGCAACCTGGTCCAAATTTTGGGTAATGTTGGTTTAGACGTCGTTGACTGTGTCACCAGCTATAGTTGAGGGAGGGACTTGGATGAGTCACAAAACTGTTCAAAAACATGTTCAATTCATATGAGTAATTCCTTTTCACAACATTCTTAACAAGTGTTCTTATTTCAATTCGTAGACGAACCAAAAACTTACATCATTCAGGGATTGTGTAACTTGCATGTGAACATCCTGTCAACTTTGATGGATTAATACGAACAAAATAATGTAAATGCATGGAAGGTGAAAAAGAAACAAAAACAATCAAAATCGCAACAAAAGAATTCCTCAAACAATAATTTGCTTCAAAACACAGTTTTCATCGAATCCGGAAATAGCATCAGCCGGTATGCAAACTCATAGTTTTCCTGTCAAATATCTACGGCAGACGTGTTGCCTTTATCAATTTGCCAACGTTTTCTTAATTCTCACTCGCATGCGATGCTTGCTGTGAAACACGGATTTGCCCAAGCTATTATCCAAAGACAAAGTGCCTTATTATCCATCATAATCTGTACCTAACAACTGGTAAAAATTATTGGGTACTTCATCATGATTCAATGGATTTCATCATTGATACGATAAATAAAGAAATACTGAGGGAAACATTCGATCTTTTTGGTTTAAAAAATCATGTTCCTGTTATTTCACGTTATGTCGCTGTAACAATGCATGGCAATCGTAGGTCTACATTATAATTCATGTAATACGATACGCATCTTTTGAAAAAAAAGCGTCTTTGAAACATTAGAATCAAGATCACTCGGACAAATACACTGAGAAAATACATTCAGTAAAGTGTGAATAATATGGGAAAATATACATGCCAGATGTACGTAATACAGAGCATTATAATCTTATTGCGTCGAAGAGAGCAGTGTAATAAAATTGATCACAATTATAAGTATAATAGTATGCTACAACTGCCAGTGGCGGATCCAGGCGGGGGTGCACCGGGCGTCCCCCCCCCCCCCGGCCCTTTATTCTTTGCTAAAACAAAAGAAATAATTAGAAAACATTGGGGATGGGGTGCGTGCGCCCCCCCATAATTTTGTAAAGGCGCCCCTCTTTACGGAATGCCTTGATCCGCCCCTGACTGTGGCATGATTTAGAGTTAATATCCCTGCGTTGCAATGAAATTGATGATCGCACTTGACTGATATGTTGTGTTTGCGACAATTGCAGTTTTTGGCAAATTTTCAAATTTTAATGAGAATTCTCATAATTCAAGCGTTTACTTGTGTGCTAATACTAATGTCACTATAGCTTTTGGAAGTGGGACGATGTATGTTTTAATTGTAATCCGGTGTAAATAGCTGTACGGAGGTTGACGTATAACATCCTCAAGATTGTCGTATACCCCGTTTCATATTCGTTTTTCCCATCACGCGAGCCGCTTCGAAAGAAGAAAGAAGAGTGTGAAACACTGTTTTCATCCATCATGGTGCGACATACAAGTGTATTTCTCTGCTCGAAGTGAACATTTACAGCTCTTTTGATCTGATTTTTCCCAAATTGAAATATGGTACAGTGTATAATACGTATGTCACGTGCTTGTGGAATTTGTAATTATACAACTCACTCGTTCAATTTAGTGACAGGTGCAATCTTCGATGGAGGCACCTTCATGATACACGCTATTTCCACGTCTACAGTGAAACGCACATGCAGCTACCTTCAAGTTGACATTGATCAGTAGTGAATGCATTCTCCAATAGAGTGGTAGAATATAATGAAAACGGCCATAAACTAAGACAATTTTTGGATTTTGAGAACAGCATTATGTTTTCACAAAACATTGGTAATTGGTCACAATTATTACATGTAAATCACGTCTTGTGTCACAGCACCCCCGTTGGTTTGAACGTAGCCAACGTTAAAGAATTCTGTGTGTATGTGTGTGTGTGTGTGTGTGTGTGTGTGTGTGGTGTGTGGATGATTTTAGCCATTACTCCCTAGCTATAAAGCTGACATTGCTCCGTTTTTACAAAATTAATAAGATAATTTTGAGGAGGAAATACGTTTCGTATGAGGCCATAATGACACCTTCCCATCTAATTTGCATTATTGTGACTGACGGGAGTTCCATTACAAATGATTTAAATGGTTTGCTTGAAATACTTTATTGTATCATGTCCCAACAGACGTGAAAACTTACACTGCTCTAATCTTCTCCATCGAATTAATCTAAACAAGGAGGGACCGACTGTGTACCATTATTTTACCTCGTATGTTACTAGGAGATTGAAGTCAAATTCAAACCGCAATCTTTGAAAGCAGCGGTACATTGCATATGTGATTTCCACAAGAGCACATTAACTTGCGATACAAAGCCTTATGTTGATTCCTAACAATATTGCTGCGCATTTTTTGATCTTCATTATTCAGGCTGCGAAAAAAGCCAGGTTCATTCAAGTTCAATTTTTTTTTGTTCAACAACAACACAAACATAATTTGTCGATACATAGTCTGCATCTCTCGATATCCAGTTTCTTGGTGGAGTCCTTGGCGGGATATATATTCAGAACATTGTGTATGCGTTTTGTCTTCACTCACCAAAAGCATGGCATTGATCGATTTCTTCCTCAAAAGCTTCATGAAAATATTCACTTGAGCATTCATGACTCTGTTCCTCTTATCCGATTGTTTTATTTCATCTGACCGCTATTTTTTCTCGAAATTTGCACACACAAAAAAAAAACAAAAAAAATAGTTACCTATCCTCTGATGAATACATTCATATCAAGACTCGCATTTAAGTGTTGAAGTTGAAGATGAAAGTGCACATTAATTGTCACTTAAAAATACAGCCGCAAACAGCGGGTTTTTCTAAAGCAGTTCATGCAATTCCTGGTATCAAAAGTAATTACAAAGAGTATGAACGAATGTCTTCAATGAACATGCTGTATTTCTCTCTAGAAGAGAAGCGCCATTGCCCGCTAGTCGGCAGATTCGTCAAAGCTGCGTTAAGGACGGGTTTTTCGTCCGTCCCTCGTCAGTCTCGAATGCTGGATTCCGATATGAAAAATAGTTGTCCTCGCAGGGGAGGGGAGGAAGCGGGGGAGCTGTGGCGAAATCCAGCTCCAGGGGTGGCGGAGGCACAGGTGGTGGAGGTGACGTCGGCACGTCCACCGAATTCCGCTGCATCACAAATCTGGAGCTGTTTTGTGCTTGCAAGACAGTCTGTAGGCACTGCTGGACTTCAAGGCGAATCCCCTGCATGATCTCCTGCTTCAGAGTAGCGAGATCCGACCGCGTGGTGAGCTCCTCCAGTTCGCTATCGTCCGGCGTATACGTGATACTCACGCCGTTTCCGTTTCCATAGTTACCGCCTCCTCCTCGAGAGGCGTTAGTGGTGGTGGTGGTGGTGGTGTTGGTAGTAGGGGCAATCCCGCTACCCACTCCGCCATTACTTAATCTGCTGGCGTCCAGTGTGTCCAGTCTGCGAAAGGCGCTCATATGGGAGCTGAGGAGGATGGGTCGAAGTCCGTTCATGTTTTTCTCTGGGCCCGGGCTGTGCAGCTGGTCTGGACTGTTCCCACCGCTGGGCTGTGAGCGAATTTCCGACGCTACAGATGCGGGGTCACTCGTTGAGTTGGTGTTTCGTACGATTCGGATGATGTCGCGTCGTATGTTGTGCATGTTGGAATTACCGCGTGCCTCCTCACGCTTGCGATCTTCACGAAGTTCATATCTGTGTTAGAGAACAAGAGATTGTAATGATATAACAGAGTCAGATGGTTGTGTGTGTGTGTGTGTGTGTGTGTGTGTGTGTATGCGTATGTGTGTTATGGAGCTCTATCTTTTCTTCAACCCTTTGTGTGCTTTGAGTTCTGATAGGCACAGGAAATCCCAAAGCGTTTGTATTGTATAACTAGCTGTCCAAAGTCCCTGACACTGAAAGGGTTAAGTGCCAACACATTCACAATAAACACTACACCTTCCAATTAACACTACACCTTCCAATTAACACTACACCTTCCCAATTAACACTACACCTTCCCAGGAAGGTTACTTATACTTTATGTTTTCCAGACCTATTGTTATATACCCTAACTGTACACGAAGGAGAAAAGGAGAATGATTAATTGAAGAGTAGACGTAGTGCCTAGCAAACCAACTCTTGTGTACTGTGTTTCTTCATTTCATCATCACAGATTATGTATTTTATAAGCGTACTTTTAATCCTACACTCGTGAGCGGAATATTAAACTCATACACAAAGAGATGTATATATGATAATTCATAAATACTTTTGTATACTAAGTCTCTAATAGATCTTTTTCCACGCATGAATTGATATTAAGCGGGTAAACAAAATTTACTATTAAGTACATAATAATTTATTATGCGTTAAAAAGTGAAAAGATCAAGTCTACTGCCCTTTCGTTGAACAGTGTATGGAAACATGCTATTACATGTATTCAATACACTATACCGTTGCACTTTTTCAGCTTGAAATTATGAATCACGAGTATCAAATTAGAGATTCGCACCTCAGACTTGAAATATCTTGCTTGATCTCGTTCAGGTCATCCTCGTTAACGCCGTCAGCCTTTCGTTCGGCTTTACACTGATGAATGTAGCGATTCACCAGTCGTTTCATGACGTCCTGATAGCGATACTCCGGCGACGAGTTCGGCCCAATCGACCCGTCGACATTCTGCGAGTGTAAAAAGCAAAAAAGGTTAAACGGGTTCCAGTGAACCAAAGAAAGAAAATTTAGTTACATTGATTTGAACTAATGTTTCATTTTGTTAGGAGACAGCAAATAGCTTTCAAAAGAAATAATGCAGTAGTGGCCATTATTACGAAAGACCATTAGTGCCACGGAGAAAAAAAAACTACTATTTCTACTAATCTGTTTAAACAGATTATAATCTGTAATAACAGATTACGGTATTTCTACTAATCTGTTTAAACAGATTGTAATCTGTAATAACAGATTACGGTATTTCTACTAATCTGTTTAAACAGATTACGGTATTTGTACTAATCTGTTTAAACAGATTACAGTAATTCAACTAATCTGTTTAAACAGATTATAATCTGTTATAACAGATTACGGTATTTCTACTAATCTGTTTAAACAGATTACGGTATTTCTTCTAATCTGTTTAAACAGATTATAATCTGTTATAACAGATTGCGGTATTTCTACTAATCTGTTTAAACAGATTACGGTATTTCTTCTAATCTGTTTAAACAGATTATAATCTGTTATAACAGATTACGGTAATTCTACTAATCTGTTATAACAGATTATAATCTGTAATAACAGATTACATTACTTCAACTAATCTGTTTAAACAGATTATAATCTGTTATAACAGATTACGGTATTTCTACTAATCTGTTTAAACAGATTACGGTATTTCTTCTAATCTGTTTAAACAGATTATAATCTGTTATAACAGATTACGGTAATTCTACTAATCTGTTATAACAGATTATAATCTGTAATAACAGATTAGAAGAAATACCATAATCTGTTTAAACAGATTACCGTATTTCTTCTAATCTGTTTAAACAGATTACGGTATTTCTTCTAATCTGTTTAAACAGATTACATTATTTCAACTAATCTGTTTAAACAGATTATAATCTGTTATAACAGATTACGGTATTTCTACTAATCTGTTTAAACAGATTACGGTATTTCTTCTAATCTGTTTAAACAGATTATAATCTGTTATAAACAGGTTATATTATAAACAGGTTATAATCTGTTATAATCTGTTTAAACAGATGACGGTATTTCTTCTAATCTGTTTAAACAGATTATAATCTGTTATAACAGATTACGGTAATTCTACTAATCTGTTATAACAGATTATAATCTGTAATAACAGATTAGAAGAAATACCATAATCTGTTTAAACAGATTACCGTATTTTTTCTAATCTGTTTAAACAGATTACGGTATTTCTTCTAATCTGTTTAAACAGATTATAATCTGTTATAACAGATTACGGTATTTCTACTAATCTGTTTAAACAGATTACGGTATTTCTTCTAATCTGTTTAAACAGATTATAATCTGTTATAACAGATTACGGTATTTCTACTAATCTGTTATAACAGATTATAATCTGTTTAAACAGATTAGAAGAAATACCGTAATCTGTTTAAACAGATTAGTAGAAATACCGTAATCTGTTATAACAGATTATAATCTGTTTAAACAGATTAGTTGAAGTAATGTAATCTGTTTAAACAGATTAGAAGAAATACCGTAATCTGTTTAAACAGATTAGTAGAAATACCGTAATCTGTTATAACAGATTATAATCTGTTTAAACAGATTAGAAGAAATACCGTAATCTGTTTAAACAGATTAGTAGAAATACCGTAATCTGTTATAACAGATTATAATCTGTTTAAACAGATTAGTTGAAATAATGTAATCTGTTTAAACAGATTAGAAGAAATACCGTAATCTGTTTAAACAGATTAGTAGAAATACCGTAATCTGTTATAACAGATTATAATCTGTTTAAACAGATTAGAAGAATTACCGTAATCTGTTATAACAGATTATAATCTGTTTAAACAGATTAGAAGAAATACCGTAATCTGTTTAAACAGATTAGTAGAAATACCGTAATCTGTTATAACAGATTATAATCTGTTTAAACAGATTAGAAGAATTACCGTAATCTGTTATAACAGATTATAATCTGTTTAAACAGATTAGAAGAAATACCGTAATCTGTTTAAACAGATTAGTAGAAATACCGTAATCTGTTATTACAGATTATAATCTGTTTAAACAGATTAGTAGAAATAGTAGTTTTTTTTTTCTCCGTGGCACTAATGGTCTTTCGTACATTATTGAATGAATTACAGACATCAGTAAGTGCAAATAACGCACACACACACACACACACACACAAACCAACCCTTCGCTTTGCATTATTATGCGAAATATCTTAATCATATCAGTGAAAGATGTCCTTACATACACGTTTGTATTATGCATATACATAAATTTAATCTTATGTCTAAGCGTAATTACATGAGTGCGCTCAAAGTGCATTTAAAGACATGCATACTGAATAGATGGCTAGATTGGCGTAACGCATCTATGTAGTAAGAGAGCGTGTGATGTTATTGACGCCACACTGATAGATGCGTCTACATTACCTCAATTGTGTTTCTTTTTCCTGAGACTAAATAACGGTAACACGACATTTTCTCCTGCGATGCGTGAATTGCTCTGGTCTTATTTTGTGATATGGTTGTGATATGGTTTTTCGTTTAGCTTCATATGAGGATTAGGAGCAGGATTAGGGTTATATGTTTATGGGTAGCATTTATATTGGCTAAGCTTGCAGATAATCTTATTTCATGGGAGCAATATTGTCGCAGGAGCAAATGTCATGGAACAAAAATCGCATTGTGTTCCGTCTAACCTTCATAGAGTCGTTCATGGAGCACCCCCTCTTCGGCCGGGAGCTGTGCTTGTTCTTCCGAAGCGGGACGCGAAACAGCCGACGACAGGCGAGCGCGGCGTAGACCACCGACTTTGGGCTGATGATGAGGTTGAATGGGGGTGGAAGGGTTGAGCCCTCGTCGAAATAACTCATCCATAATTTGGAGCGAGCAAACTTCCACTCTCTATCGGCATGGTCCTGAAAATTGTTACGACAGCATATTATTGTACATTTCGTATTCTGTTGCAATCTTTTATATCCATTCCATTTTAAATTGTTGATCATCGTAATATAAATGCTTTCATGAAAACGCCATTCTCTCGTTTCAGGTCCGACTTTGAGGATACTGTTATCAATTTTCTACCAAATCAGTTCGATTGAGAAAGTATATGTATCCAATCAAGCTGAGCATAGCATGGAATTGTACTTATGTAAACTCTCTTTGTTGCTTTAACAGTTTCTTTCGATTTTGACATGAAATATGTCAACAAATGGATGAAATCCGACACACTCATGACTGTATGATAGAATGGAACGCCTTCTCAGAGTCATTATTCTTTTCTTTTCGTATATCAACGGGATCTGATCTTTTCACTGACTGGCCTAAATATCTAGCTCACTGATAGTTGAATGCTATATCAGTTTAGAAAAGGGAAGACCTTAAAAACGTTGTAAAATCGAAGGCATGTAAGACATATATAAGAGACGAGCTATGACAACTGCAAAATATCTGGCGTGCGACTTTTGCAATGTGTTCATGCCATTATGTACCTCGATGATCTGGAAAGAATTGCTCATCATGGCGATCAGCATGTTGAGCAGGACGACGATGGCCATGAGATGGTAGACGAGGAAAAGAAGCTCACCCACGGTTTCGACGAAGATCTCCGGGTCCTCCTGTTCGCTCTCGTCCTGCGGAAGACGAGTCTTGTCCGTGTTGACGAGACCGAAGAGTGCCCACATGAGAGTGAGCAACGTTTGCACCAAACTGCATTGGTCAGATGCAAGGGACAGAAGACATCGCGTAGTCAACAGAACGAAGATAGCAAAGAAGTCGACCATTTTCTACAGTCACGGCATAATGTTACCCTCTCTGTGTATCATGCCTCAAAACTTCTACTATGAATATATATGGTTACAGTTCTTTACTCTGAAGGTTCGTAATTCCGAAACTGAAATAGGATTCGTTATTCTGGTTAAACCCGAAAATGAAATAAGGTTCGTAATTGAGAAGGTTCATCAGCACGACTTTTTTTTTTTTTTTGATTAACAAAGGAAATAATGTTCGTTATTCCGAAGGTTCTTTAATCCGAAAGCGAAATAAGGTTCGTACACTCCGAAGATCTGTTAGTTCTTCTTTTTTTTTTCTGTACTTTTTCTTGTTTTCCATTTTCGGATCAACCTACCTTCGGAAAAACGAACCTTTTTTTTTTTCTCTCTTTTACAGATTTACGCACCTCCGGAATAATACCACAAATCAAATGTGCGGATTAACGGACCCTATTTCATTATCTGATTTACGAACAAGTATGTAAACGGAATTTGTGTGTTTCGGAATAACGAACACCACTCATCTGTTTCGATGGTAAAGGGTATATAATAATACATAATGACATGGTTTTTCGTTTATTACATCGTTTGAGCGTGATCCATTGCCAAAGAAATGGCTAAATTTCGTTGGAACTGGGTCTTAATTCAAATCCTGTCCGTTTATTCTTTATCATGTGGAATTGCAATATGCGATTTTTAAGTACAATATCTTCCTAAACATGAGTTTTATAGAAATTTAAAAATCTACCCTCTCTCTTATGACGCTTTTCGGGTATCAATCTTTGACGAAAGTTTCAAACGAAATTGTTCCCTTGGTGTGAGTGTATGTGTGTGCTTAATTTGACTGTGATATTGTACACTTGTATATTTTCTTTACACGTGTAAGTCTGTGAGGAATTTACCCATCAATCCCTAGAATTGCACGAATATAATATTTACGCCATTTTAACTAGGAAACCGATGCAGTTAACATTTTGGAACATGTTTACATACAGTCAACGGCACATAATGTCCTTAGCCTGCAATGCGATTTTACGATTACCATTAACAATAATTTGATGCCATATAATGACGTATTAAAATAATGATTTCATAACATCTGATATCCCTGATTTTATGATATGCTTTATTGTGATGTAGTAAGTCTTCCTTCGCGACCTATAAATGACTACGGTCATGACAAATTCTCTGTCCTCATTTACCCCTCGAAATCGTGAGCAGGAACATCAGTAGCATTGTCTGCTCTGACATTTTCTCTGATGCTTTGGAGATAGTTCGAGTAGAGCTTGTTGAGACCACAGGCGAATGAGAATAGTACGAGGAAGAAGATGAGGAGGAACTTTGCGATGTCAATCAGCATGCAGCCCAGAGAAATCTGCAGAGGACCTAGGTACGGGTTAGCCTGTGGGTATGGAAGAAAATGAACCTTGCGATGTTGGTAATGCATGAAGTAGAAACCATGGTAACGAATGTCTGTGGAATTCAAGATGTCGGAATTCAACGACGTCTGTTTTCCGTCCACAAGTAGCTAATGACTGAGTGATGAGAGGCAATGGACTTGTCTCACTCAAAAGTTCCCCTGATTAAATCCTTCTGCTATCACATTTTCATCTCGCTCTGTTTGATGAAATGGTTCGATAGAATTTGAGTCAGATGATCACCTCACCTAATAGTACATTAAGGTATGGAGTCTCCCTGCTGCATGTCCTAAAAGGAGCCGCCCTTAAATTGACATTCCATTGCCACTTGAAAACATAATGTTGGTTTGTTATACAATTGTACTTTATGCCACAAATTGGACACACACACACATGCACGCACGCTCACTCACACACACACGCATTCGCATACGTGCTCATACGATCCATATACCACAGTTAAGATTAGCGCGACGTCGGGTTTGATTCTCTTGACCACATACAGAGTCGTGTTTTGTTCTTTTTTCTTCATTTCCTCCTCATGTTCTCTCTTTACTCCACCATCTTCTCTCCCCCTCCCCTCCCATCCTCCTCTTCCGTCTTCTCCTTCTTGCTCTGTTAGTATCATCTTCATCTTAAAGGGCGTGTATGTACAGTTCTGTGGGTGAGGATTTAGCTTTTAACGTTTTGCGAGATACATTGTATTCAGAAACCTTTCTATGAGATGTCAAAGAGCGTGCAATTCTAAGGGGTATCAAAAGTTTATTTGATGAAAATCGGTTTTGAAATGGCTGAGATATCCAAAAACAAGGTGAAACAAAGAGATCCTAATAAAAGGCGTGGCTTGTCGCCTTTTATCATTATCACTTTTTGGATATCTCAGCCATTTGAAAACCAATTTTCATCAAATAAACGTTGAATCCTTCTTAAAATTACACGCTCTTTAATATTTCATAAGAGGTTTCTCATTATCTCACTTAGAAATGTTCAAAACATGAATCCTCACCTCAACAAGTACTGTACAGTCCCTTTAATACAAACCTGAAAGAGGTATATGATCCTGGCGAAGCTGAAAACGTTGGCTACGGCAAAGACCCCTTCTGACAGCACTGTTGGGTCGGAAGGATGCCAGTCCAGGCGGTACTCGTCGGGGTCGTAAAACCCCCTCTCCCGCTGGACAGCAGCCACCAGTCTCAAGCTACCGATGTTGAACAGATTGGTCAATGATTGATTGATTGATTGATTGATTGATTGATTGATTGATTGATTGATTGATTGATTGATTGATTGATTTCAATTTATTTCCAGTACTATGTGTCACAAAAACAAATATAACTGAATTACAATTACTATTAATATGATATAATGGTATTTCGTCTTTTTTTTTTTTCAAAATGATAAACAATGATAAAGAAACGTATACTAAACATCAAAAGGTAATCCAGAATAGAAGTTAGAATGGAAGTTGGGGACCTACACTATAAAAATCACAGCTTGCATTACTTAATCCTCCGAATATTTAACGTGTGACAAAGCATGGATATATACACAGTGGTTACAATTAAAAACTGAAGCTCGGCTTATTAGAATGAGAAAAAGTAAGAGATATAGGAAGAAGACAAGACACACCATTTTATTTATTTATTCATTTATTTTTTTTTTGGGGGGGGGGGGAGGGGAGAAGAGATGACAGAGAGAAGAGAGGAGACCGAGCAGGAGGATTGGTCATTTGATTCAGAATGTATTCATGAATTGCCTCTTAACTCTAGCCAGACTCGAAAATTGTTTTAAAGGGATGATGTAGTTTTGGTTGAGATGGGGATTCAGGTTTTAACTTTTTGTGAGATAATATTATTAGCCCCTTATGAAATATTAAAAAGCATACAATTCTAGGAGGAATTCAAAGCTTATTTAATGAAAATCAGTTCTGAAATGGCTGAGGTATTCGAAGACAAAGTAAACAAAAGTGGTCCTAAAAAGGTACTTCCCTCCTTTTATTTAGGATCCCTTTGGTTTAGGATGTCTCAGCCATTTTAAAACGGATTTTCATTAAATAAGCTTTGAATTTCTCTTGTAGAATTTTGTGCTGTTTGATATTTCATATAAGTGGTTTCTAATTATCTTGCAAAAAAGTTAAAGCCTGAATCCTCATTCCAACCAAAACCATATCACCCTTTTAAGCTTGGATATATACAGTGAGGTCTGGTGAATGCAAGTTCTTTTGGTAAACAATGTTCTAATTAGGGGCGAGTGCAATAAATGTGACTGTCTATATAATGAGTAATTATGAACCGAACTGTTTGTAGATAACATTTTTCATAATGTAAAAGGAAGGTCATCAGGTCATTACAATTGAATTAGTGCATGAGTGGTCCTTAACGAAAATCATTTGAACGTTGTATTCTAAGAACTTTGTTTTCATAAACAAGGGCTTCGTATGTGAATAAAACCATTGTTACAAATAATGAATTCTGTCCAATGAAAGATTATCTGAATGACCCTATAAACCAAAAGTCCATAATGTGAATAGGGAAGAATCGTAGTAGACGGGCTTGTACAATTTACAATTATTGTACAATTTTAAAAAGTACAGGGCTGAAGATGTCAGCAAATTCTATTCACTTCATTTCCTATCAAAATCTCTTACTTCACATTATCTCCACTTAATCTCATTCCATTCTAACTTTGTTTCAGAAAGGCAAAGCGAAAGAGAATATGCTGCATACATAAGAGAAAAAGAGAGAAAATGACACGAATCAGAAATATTCACATTTAACAAAGCAACTGCTGCATAACTTTTTGCTGTTGAGATTTGATGAAAGCAAGTCGAAGGAGTATTGATGAATATAAGAAGCATTATAGTGGCTATGTAATATGAATATGAATGTTTTGTTCAGTTTCATTATTCATTTTAATTCAGTTTAATTCAATTATCATTTATTTCCATCCAATAAACGAGTGAAACAAAATAAAAAACGTACATCATAAATACACAAATTATATAGTTTAATTAATTTGTAAGAAGTGTAAGCCAGTACCAATACGAAAGAAGAAGAAAAAGAAGAACAACAACAACAACGACGACAACAAAAACAACAACAACAAACCAAAGCGTGTAACTATGTTTACATGTATCAACTGTGAGGTTACAACTGCGCAGAACGAAATCTAATTATGACGTCAAATCCTTTAGAAGTCTTACCTAAAGGTGCAAAGGTATAGGGAAAGCATGATGAAGTCAAGCCAGTTCCACCACTGCCGGATGTACGCCCTCAACCCCTCCTCCCACAGCTGTTTACACTCCGCCCAGATCATACCTAGCATGGCACAACCAGTTAATCAGTCAACTGATAGTGCAGAAATACTAGTAATCTTTTAAAAACTTTGCAGTATTTACGTGAAAGAAGCACGAACGTGATGTTGCTCGCACAACTAATTATTATGGACCTTGAACTCAAAAGCTGACACTAGGTAATTACTCGATCACGAACTCTCTTATACGCGCAGGCATTAGATGGCATTAAGCTATTTGGAATGCGGGGTAACAAAAAAAAAAAAAAACCCAGCCACATACATGAAAGTTTGATATTGAGTCATTCTATGCAGCATTTCCTGAGAGAAAATCAGTTGATAAGTTCCTCTCTCAAAAATAAGCACTATAATGGATTTGCGTTGTATCCACAGCATAACATGTCATTTTACTTATTTTCTTTATTGTTCATTGCAGTTTTTCCTTTAAACATATATTTTTAGTCCTTCAATATTAAACAGCGATGTACTCTAACTATATACACTGTGGAGAGATAATTGTGACTGAGCATGTCTTGTGACGAATATCATCCATAATAAACAAGTTAATCATGTTAAGCAAGGTTACAATATTGACAGACTCAGATTAAGAAAAAAAAACCCAGGGCAAAATAAGATGAGACAAAGAAACAAGCTGGGCCTCGATTTTTGCAATTTTGATGACGCGGGTGACGATGTGGCAAGAAATAATTTTGCGCTCACCGAGAACGAAAACGAGAATGAGGCTCTCGATGGTGTCTGGTGTGCGACCTCGGGAGGAGTCCTCCCTCGCCACCGGCGACGCCGACGCCATGACGAGGAGGAAGAGAAAGAAGAGGAAAGACGCGCTGTGGTTGAGGAACTTCATGAAGGGGGATCGGAGGAGGGTCCCGATCGGGGTGCGGGGAAAGATCAAGTAGTACATGGCCATGAAGGGGAAGAGGCAGATGAGCCCGATGCAGATGAGGCTTTTGACGAACCAGTTCCGACGCCGCCAGCCCGGCAGGCCCTCGTACCAGATAGAGGCTAGAAGCTGCTGCGTGTGGGGGTGAGCTACAAACTAGGGAGAACATTATGCAACGGAAGATTAAGTGCATCGTTTAACAATATTTCTGGTTCGGAAGGGGGGGGGGGGGGAGTGAGCTGCATGGTCCTGCATGCTATAGTGTCACTGATCATTAATATCATATGAAAATAAATCAATGAAAATACTATGGTTGAAAATGATAGATGAGTTTCATTAAAAGAAAAAAAAACAAACCCGAATCTGTAAGTGAGCAGATTTGCAAGACACTTTATCGTCATTTCGTTGTCATACGAAGGGGACTTCGAGCCGTCAGTCCAGTAGTTTGCTCAAAAGCATTCGATGCTTCCGTTGCAACCACGTAAAACAACTTAATTCACAAATCGATTCAATTCTAACGACACTGAGAGTGAAGAGTGTACTCATTCATGATTATGTTCTTGAACCTTTTATGATAATCTGTACCATCGAAATACTCTTTATTTTCATTCAGTATGCTTTGACAGACGACGTGTTTCGAACAGCTAGAGAAAAGTATGAGCCATTGATTGTGGTAGTGGCAGTCATACAATGATAAATACAGCATTACAACGCGCCATCGATCTAGTGACCTATTCTGAGGCACAGAGGGACAGTAGAGCAAATTGCGCACAGTTGTACATGATTAAAGACTAAAGGAGAAGGAAGAGATAGAAATCTGTATTACCAACTCTAACAAGATATCTTATCATAACAAGATGCTAACATAATTATGACCTCAGATTCTTTTTAAATACTTCTGTGGATTCTACAGATATCATGTTTATTTGTACAATGATATTGGCATCATACTTTCTGATGCAGTCTCGTAGTGAGTACATCCATGATGATTGATGGAGCTCGATATGGAGCTGGATATGGAGCTCGACCCATCAGTCCCTTCGACATTAATATGATGACAAAGCATATCAGAGAATAAATCCACCCCAAAATAAATGAACTTCAAAGGAAAGAGAAATATTCCGTGCAGAATGTTACAAAAATGACAAAAAAAAAAACACAAACAAACGGATAGGGAATAAGGAAAAGATGACATTTTGAAATTTCACATTTATTCGGAAAACATATCTTGACGAGTCCTTATGAATATTCAAATGAGCGAGTTTATGATGTAATACCCTCACAATTTTTCATGGACGTTATTGTATTTATGAAATTCGGAAAATTGTTTTGTTGTTGTTGTTTGTTTGTTTTTTGCTAGTGCAAGTAAAAGCATGTTCCCATACCAAGATATATCAGAGTCAACACTTGTTCTTTTTTTATATTAGGTGGTTTTAAGTTTTTAAGGTTTTAAGGTTTAAAGGTTTTAAGTAATGATGTGAATAACAAATTGTGAGAGCATAACATCGTCAACTTGCTGATTTGAATATTCGTAAGGACTGGTCAAGAAATATTTTCCAAAACAAAAAAATGTTAAATTTCAAACTGTCATTGGTCATATCTTCCTTATTTCTTATCCGATTTTTGTCATTTTTGTATCGTTCTGTATGGCATATTTTTCTCTTTATTTTGAAGTTTATTTATTTTTGGGGTTGATTTTCTCTTTAAGAGAGCTACATTTATCAATCGACTCTTATGAGGTGTACCTTTTTCTGCTCGTATTTAAGGGCGAGTTTCAGACGGGAGAGAGTCAGCTTTCCTGCGTTTAACTCATCAGCGTCGTAGTTACTGTCATCGTCGTCTTCCATGCTCTCCTTGTTGAGGAGGGCGATGACCTCCTCGGAGCTCCGACACTGTTCCAGGAGATCAACCGCGTACGCTAGGTGAGCAGACAAAAGGCACGTTTATTAGTCATTGGAGAAGACTATAGATGAACTCGTAAAACAGTGGATGCTCACGCAAGATGCTTTTCCTACTTTGTCTATCGTTCATCCAGATGTTATAAAATCTTAATGGGAACTCGGTGAAGCGGGGATATTTTTAGGCCTACTTACAGAGCCCTATATCATTCAAGAGTAAGACGTTACATCAAATAAAACCATGGCTGTTCATTACTATTAGGTTAGACGTCGTATACCCAGGCTCCATGCCTATCGGAGAGTTAATCCAAGCCCCCGCCCCTCATTATAGCCTTAATGAGGAAATCCAGTTCAAGTATAAGCTAGTCTGATAAAAAAAGAGTAAATCTTACGAGTTCAACGGCAAAAATTTGGCTAAAACCTTTTGATATCTCAGCCATTTCAAAACCGATTTCCATCAAATAAACTTTGAATTCTTCCTAGAATTGTATGCTCTTTCATATTATTTTATAAGGGGTTTGTAATCATCTTACAATTCGAAGTTAAATTCTGAAGCTCCATCTCTTCCAAACCTATACCATCCCTTTAATGATCTATGTTAGATATTAAAACATCCAGCTGGTCAAGGGGATTCCTACATTTTATAAAATATGCCTTTCATACCCTTGTCAAATCTGCGCTGGCAGATCACCAACGCAGGCATCATTTCCAGTTCCACGCCATGCTTTTTAATACGCTTTAAGGTTATCCGCCGCTTATGGTATTGGCCCTATGTACACCATAAACACACTGAACGCTGATTTTTTTCCTCTTATCCTTTTTTCTGATCCTTCATTTCTCCAATTTTCCCCGCGTCATCATTATTGCCGACATAGCTTCATTTATCATCCAAAGGGCATATCTCATAGGCGGATACGTTGCCGAGACTGATCAGTCGCGGCCACTTAGGCGACTTGAGAAACCCAAAACAGAACGAAAGAACGAAAAAAAAAAAGTAAAACACTCACTAAGGTGACTCAAAGGTGATGTCCGAGACGTCTCCAGATAAGGTAACAACCAATACATGCATTGTATTTTTCTAGGGGGATCGCCACTGGAGCTACCTTCCTCATCTTCTCTGAAGCATCAACTGCTGCCTCAGCACCCACAAACTGCGCTAAAGCTGCTGCAACTGCTTCATCTCCATTCTCTCTTACCCTTCCGATATTCGTTGCACTACGAAGGGAGAGTACTCTTGATTTGGAGCTTTCTCCTGAAGGGTGGTAAGACAACATGATGGTGGGGACTCTTCCAGTGCAGTACAAGGAGCAGCAGCAGCAGCAGCAGGAGGAGGAATATTCAGTATACGTTAATGACCAAATGATGAAACTTTGACCGGGATATATCTGATGACTACGACAAGGACGCTGACAGTCACGTTGTCCCTTCAGTGGGTCAAGCAGCATCCACCAACGTCAAAGCAACGCCTCCTCAGCATCCTCGTCTCGGATACGTCATACGCCAGACGTCTCGCAAGTTGCAGGCAAAATTAGTCGCCGCAACTGATGGATACGGCGCGGCGAGAGGTCTCCGAGACCTGCTAATGGAGACTAGAAAAAGTCTCCAAAATCAAATCTGATTGAAAATCCCCGAAGACCCGGATAGAGTCTCCAGAAGAGGTAGCGGAGATATCTCGGAGACGTCTTCGCAACCGGGTGGAGACTCAAGCCGCCACCAAGCCGCCACCTGGTCCTAATTAAGGCCAGTGAAATATACCCAGATGAATCAACCTGAATGTCGTCTTCATTATTTGATATTTTGCCAGATGGTAGATGGGTTTATGAACCTGTATTGTATGTATATTGTCGGTGTTTAGGCTTACATAAGCACAGGCTTTCATTCTGTCTGTTTTGTCCTCGTCACACAATTTCATAAGTATTCTTGATCAATCCAAAGTTATAATGATAATATTCAATTCATGGTAGATAATAGCTCTTACACCCCGAGAGTCAAGACAACAAACTCAAAGGCCTTAGTGGTGGAGATTAATGCAAAATGATTATTGATTTTAGTGATTTTTCTGTTGTTCAGTATCGGGCAAGTAGGATTTTCTTCCAGGCAAGGAAAGTATGAAACTCGAGGAATCTGCTTGTCTGCTAAGGGCAAAACAAAAAGTTAGTGTGGAACCCTGTTACAACGTCTCAGTTCGATATTAAAAATCATTCTTTTAGACAGATTAATTCTTAGAATACCACGTGTACTCTTTGACAGCATCACCACTGTCACGACACACTATATAGGCGTAAGATCCAATCACTAAACAACTTTGCCATAAACTTCAGCCTGTTTCTTTAGGGTATGATCCCCTGACGACACCATCCTATGTACATATACGAGTGGGCTCTAGAGCCAGGGAATCTCAGAAGAAACAGGCTGGTGGTTGAGTTGGACCACAGACAAACTGTCAGGGTCCTGTAACCTGTTGGTCTTACCTTTGGCCTGCTCACTGAGAGTGACGTACATGTCCTTGAACTCGTTCTCCCTCATTGCCAGACGCTGCAGCTCCCAACTCAACTTGAAGGCCGTGAGAACCGGGTCGCTGCTGGTTAGTGAGATCCAGGCGGGGCTTGCTAGAGCGCGGTAGGTGTTGATTCGGTCCAGCGAGTAGCGCAGACTATCTTGTTTCTGTTTCTCCTCGCAAACTGCGCAGGCGCAGACGCAAGGATGTGGCTTGTAGATGGTGGCGCCCCGCGTGAGCAGAAGTTGCAGAATCTCGAACTGGTTGCAGTGCGCAGCCAGAATCACGGGGGATATGTCCGGGGAGTAGTCAGAACTCTCCTGGCGTCGGGACTTGTTTGCGGATGCCCAACCTTCTCCGAGCATCTGGCGGGATATACTCGGATGATTTACCATCATCTCCACCATCCGATAGACTCCTTCGCGTATCGCCTGCAAAACGATATGTGAACGTACTTGTTTAAGCGAAGTGAAGGCAGATAAAAACAATGGTCGCGATCTGTCCATGGAAATTTGCGAATGCATAGCTCCCATAGCAGATTCCGGAATAAAATTACGAAGGAGAAACAAAATATGATACAAGAAAGTAAATCATTATCCAATGTGAAGGAATACTGGAAGAAGTCTACCACTCGACCACATATCACCAACTGAAGATTGTTCATCATATTAATATTGGAGTCTACCAAGATATTTCTGAAATAAATCTGATAATCTCTACGTTAAAAAAAAATCATACTTACATCATAAATAACAATCTGTGCTTGCGTCTACTTGTGCCTATCTAGACTTGCTCGCAAAGAATACGTGAATATTCAGAGAATGAATCTAATTTTCTTCCATGTCAACGGCGACAGACACTGGAAATTGTGACCTCGATATACCATGCTGGCGTCTGAGCACTTTGGGGTCTCAGGTGGCCAATAAAATTGGCGATGATATCACGATAACTGTGGTGTTGTGCGGGGGCGCGTGTCAATTCGTAAATATTACGGATCAGGCTAACATGGGCGTGGTCATATTGCTCATAATGAATCTTATACCATCCTCCCTGCAATCCGCCTCGAATTCAAATTTCGCATTAATATACCGTTCAAAGTCTTTGGCCTTCTTTCGTTTGCACGTAATTAGACTGAACTTTTGCCATAATTCCTCCTTGCATTTGTAGTTAGATTTTTTTTTTCTAATAAAGTGCTGATCAGTTTCTGTCGCATGGCATTTCGCCACACACCTTTTACAATACAACAATAAACAAAAAAAAAAACTGAAAAAGCAGTGATTAATGTATATGTGTGGAAGAGCAATATGATTGCTGCAGTATACATATAGGCCCTACATGAAGACGCATTTGGGAAATTTGAGGAAATTTTTCCATCTTATAATTTTTGTCGTTGTTGTTATGTTTGTACTCTTGAAATTAGACAACCAAACACTCGACTATATCGAATGAATAACACGAATGAAAAAGACTGAAGTACAAAAATTAGTGATTGGCCCAATCGGTCATTAGACGAAATGCTTCTCAGCCACAGAGTGGTCATCAGACCAAATAAAGGATTTAATGAACGAATGGATTAAGCTGGAATTGTATCAGACGAAATTATATGATATGGATAACTTGGTAGTAGACCCACGGACTAAATGTGAGTCTTAACGTTGTTTGCACTTCTTCCCATTTCCCGCTTTATATCTCTCTGATTTAAGTTGACATTGCTTCACCTAAGGACAGGAAGCAAACGTTACAATGTTTGCTTGACTATGTCCCTTCAATATATGCAATAACTCAAAAAAAAAAAAAAGCCAACGGAACATTAAGTCATCTTGAGGAAAGACGTTAGTTCATGCGCTCCTTTCTATTCCTGTGGATGTAAATGAAGATCGATTTAGCCGGTAAAAATTGACAGATTTAATATTGATGTTCCATGTTTAAAGATTTACAGGCATTTCAATCATTTGAGCGCAAATAGCCTGGGCTATTTAATGTACTTTCATAAACAATGTAAGGGAGGAACTTTCTCCATCAATACGTCTCTTGTGTCAGTAAAAAATGGCAAATGTAAGTATGATAGCTTCTTTCAGCTGGTATTTAAGGGAATTGGCAGAGACATAGTGTCAAAGCCATTGTGCTACCTTATTATCTGTGTTGTCCATGCTGTATAGAAGCAAGCGTCACTCTCTCATCATGTAGACTATTCTTGTCAGGGGCGGAGTCTTGGGAAGCTCCAAGGAAAAACGTGTCGCCAGCTTATAGATGTGTGCTAGACAGCTGACACAGTGAGGTACATGTTTCTATTATGTACCCGTGTACACCAAATAGGTTTCTGCTTTTTTTTTCTGGTGGTCTTTCTCCCGTCTGACGCTGCTTATCAACTTATAGTGATAGATATGGCGTGAAATTTCCAGTTTGCAAAGATGAAAAGGAAAGACTGCCATGATATTCAACAGGAAATGGAAAAATCTCTAGTTAATGATAGCAGCTTTCACTAAAGCTACAAATAGCATTTTCTGACGAAATCAAGTGAGTCTTTTTCAATGTATTTCCTCTTCTTATGTCAGACAGTGATTTGAAAAAAAAAAAGTTTCCTGCCTTCCACGAAACACTGTCCTACGTGATTTCTTTCCATGCATCAGCAATTCGATTTTGAGGATTTTCAGAAATCCTTCCATCGTTTTCCCAAGAAATCACTAGGAGTAAGGGGAAAAAAAGCTTTTCTAGCATGTAAGGGTAACAATCTATCTCAGCACTCACCTGTTCATACAGGCCCCCCACCCCCGTGAAAGAACCTCCGCACAGTCGTCACCTCTGATTTTTGTATTCTATAGTGATTTTTTCCACTGTGTACTGACGCGAGAACAAACCATAAATTGAGCCGTCCTTTTACCTTCTGGCGTACTCGGTTACCTTTACTATTTCTTCAGGGGTATTAGCTTCAAATGTCACACATACTGATTCTTTTACAGGGCCAGCAACAAATAAGAGTAGATTACTACTTTCATTCATCTATATCTATAGCATACTGTATTACATCAATGGTCAACCTAACGTTATGTCTCAAGGGCACAATAAGGTGCTCTTGAGTCTTGGTCTTCCATGGAGTCCAGACTAGATGCGTTTATAAAGCTGACATTGAACACAAAATATAATTTAAATAAACTACCTAAAAGCCTAAAGAAAATATATCAAACAGCGTAATAAATAGAACAACATAAACAATATTTTCCTTTTAATTCTTGCTTTAACCAGATATGAATTTATCAGAAGACCATTCAATATTACAGATGCAAGCTATTATGAACGAATCTAAATTTAGCAATGACTTTAACTCAATACGCCTCTGGTTGTATTCAGAGGTATCTTCATAACAAAAAGTTTCAAAATGGGGTCTCGGAAAACAGCGTTATCGACTGCTGGTAAGTACACACACTATTCTTATTTATAAATCGAGCTTTAAAATTTGCGGCCGGAGGAACATTATGCGCACCTTAAACATTTTCAATATTGTGTGCTCTGAACGTCTTTTGATGCTTTGATCTCCAAAATCTTGATTCGTTAAAATTCTAACGATCCATAATTTGTTGTGATGAATCACACCCAGATGCATTTGACAAGTAAAAGTTGTAAAAAAAAAGTATTTTCAAGAAGAAAAACTGCACATTCAGTCGCAATAATCGCTATGGGGCCTATACTAGTTATTATCGTGACGATACCGTCAACATGGGCGTGGCTATCAAGGAATACTGGAGTATTACGGACTACCGTGCTGACAGCATGCACTACGACGAAATTAACTTGCATTCTGTCGTCAGTAACAAGCAGTTCGTAAAGGTCCTTTAATAGGTATAGGCTTTAGCTTTTATTGAACAGTCGCTCTGGACACATTATAAATATCTAGGTTTTCGCTTTTTTTGACTTGCCGCTCTTGAAAGGTCTACTTGTAGATTTTTTTTTCCATTTCTCCAGAGGTACGTTCCTTCTTTGTCAAGGCACTATTGGATCAGAATTCTCTGTCACTGTCTAATACTAAGACCGGAGCCAAGAGAGAGTGTAGTTCATTTTGGGTGCGTCCAAGAAAGCTAACTCACTGAAGGGTCATCCAACGAGAGCTCCACCGACACCCATGAGTCATACAGCCCACAAGTTCGACATTGAAAAAAGGTCCATGAGTCATACAACTCACGAGTCATACAGCCCATGAGTTCGACACTAGGCGAATAAAGCCCATGAGTATGACACTAGGTAAAAACAACCCACGAGTTCGACATTACAACACTGGGCTTAATATGTCGGTCTCGTGTGTCCTTGTTCTTGGTGTCGAACTCATGGGTTGTAATTTATGACTCGTGGGCTGTACAACTCGTGGGTTGGAAAACTCGTCGGATGGAAAACTCATGGGCTGCATGTATGACTCGTAGGTGTCGGTCTCATGACGTGCACCCGCTCATGGATGGTACAAACTTGAAATTATGACGTACACTTAAGGAAATACGTGCTTCACTTGCGTTTGCTTTTAAAATTGTCAATATTCTTAGAGCAAGGTTGCATGCCTTGAATTGCCAATATTGCTCTACGCACTTTCACAATAATTATGTGGATCCTAACATCAAAACGAACTCTTCCTTAAATTGAAAAAAAAAATGTACGAAGAGAAATGCGATTACGCTTTACATAAGTTGAATTGTAATGATAATGGAATACTGAAAATGACGCCGTGCCACAGACTAACCTGGAGCAGGGCGTCCCCGATTTCGACGTCGGGCTGAGCCAACAAGAGTTCAACTATTTCCAGATTCTCGTTGTCGACGGCCATTTGCAGCGCGCTGCGACCCAACAAGTTGCTGACGTTGACATTGACCGGATTCTCTCCCTGAAGGCAGCGGACTATGGACGCCTTGTCGCCCTTCTCGGCCGCCTCGAGAAACTCGCGTTCCTTGGGCGTGATTCGCTGGCCCTCGCTGAACAGCTGCAGCGGAATGTTGCTGACGCCGGAGATGAGGGAAAGGTCCGAGCCGATGCCGTTGGCCGTCATTCCAGGCACCGACAGGTAACCCGGCAGGTGGCTGTTGTGGTGACGGGAGGGCGTCTGCGCCGGAGTCGGCAGTCGATGGGGATTGAGCTCCGTTGTCGACGATGTGGTGTGCATTGTGTCGATTCTGTGATTGGTCCCCTGCTGCACTGATCAAATCACCACTTTCCGTGTGTGTATTCTGAAGTGAATGACAGGAAATTCAGTTTTCACATAAACGAAGCTATTCAGTTACTTCGTCTCATTCATGTCAATATCAAATAAACTATCAATCCCTAAGTATAGGTATCTTTACAGCTTTCAAAAATTACCCTTTAATCGTCCATCCGTCATGATTAAGAATGCTATCATTATACAATGCATTGTCCAAATAAGACCATTTGAAAAAAGTCACTGCTCTTTGTATTATGAAACAATATGCATATTTGTCAAAGCAAGCAAGAATTTGTTTTGTAAAACTGGAATCAAAACTAACACATGCAAAGGCAGAACAATTTAGCGTAGTCTTCCAAGATCCAGGAATTGTATGTATTAATCTCACCGTCATATAATCTTACTTGTAAAATTATTGCATTTTGTCATTTATCAATTTAGCTTTTCGTTCTACCTTCTTGTCACAACCCAAACAATAAATGGAAACAAATGTAAAGAAGCTAATTTCAGTTCTAATGGTCGTCATTTTCATTTTCAACCCATCATCATCGTCTTTGCAGTATCATCATAATCGTAGTACAAAGTTCGGTTTTTATTGTTCTTACATTAAGACTTACATCGAAACATTATAGTATTAGCAAAAGTAATGAAAAACAATGATTTATTAACTTCCGTGATTTGATACAGATATGTTTTGAAATTGCATTAAACAGGAAAATTTATGGATTGATGGTTTCATGCAATATGCTCCGGCGATATATAACTCCTCAAAATAAGTCCTGCAATTTAAGTTTGATATATCATATTTCTCTTATACCCACATTATCTTCATTAAATATGACATCATAAGAAAGCCTGATTAATTATCTTTAAAATGACCCCTCACTTGCTATGATTGTGTGTTCTTGAAATGTGCAAAACAGCCGAGTATGGGGACAGATCAAAAGTGAAAAGTCGCAACAATTCTGCTATTGATAATGTACAGTTTTGATGAAAAAAGGCCACGGGAATAAGCAATACTAAAATGAGAGCACTTTCAAATACTCCCATTTCCTAGACATTAGATGACTTTGTGGTCAACCTTTATGTTTAATTTTAATGTTTAGTTTAGTTTAGTTTAGTTTATTTCCACAAGTTCAGTTAAAAAACATATAAATATACAATCAATCAGATCATACACATACATATACAAACCAAAAATTATTTTGGATAAGTACATAGTCATAGTTAAAAGTTAAAAAGTGTGTGTTCACGATTGACATAACAATCAAAATAAATGGTGGAGGAAATCAGCAGTAGGCCATTGGCCTTTTGAGGCTGATCCCATGAGCAAGTATACAATATTAAAACTGTATGTCGTTATACACTGTTTCACAAATCATTAGTCACATAAAAAAAAAGAACCGGATTTGCAATAAATAGGGACAAGAAAAGAACATCCAAATGTGCAGATACTACTGCAGTTTTTGATTCATGGATGAAGCCTGGAATCTAATGATAATCTCACAATGCATTTTTTTTTCAAGCACATGCCTTCCCTGAAACGACAAAGCAAATGGGAATTATACTGTTTGACATAACACGTCTGCTCTATTTTGCAACATTTCACATTTGACCTTTCCTCATACTCAGTCATACTGTGCATTCCAGGAATGCATAATGCAATCAAGTGAGTTGTCGTTGTAAAGAAAATTAATCAGGCTTTCTTATTATATCACATTTGAGTGAAATGATGTAGGTTTAAGAGAAATATGTTACATCAAATTGGATTTGCAGGACTTTTTTTTTGGAGGAGTTTATTCATGATCCTCTGACAACTGCTTCGAAACTTGCGACAAATGCTCCGATACATTTTTCTCCACCGACATTTGCTTCGCCGACATTTGCTCAGGAGATAAAATTCTACATTTGTTTCACACTGGTCGACTACAATGTGTTATACTCCAGCTTCCTTTGTTTCAAAGCATTAATACAACAACAACGACAACAACAACAACTGTGCAAAATGATTTTGAATGTTTGTACATCTTGCAACTTTCATATCTTCACTTTGAATTTAAAAGCGAACGTTATAATCAAAAACACTTGAGAATTCACTGGAGAGTTAAATTTTCGGTGGAATAAGTGTGGAACAACAATAATTATTATTGAGAAACACAATGTCCTATCTTCGGAGCATATTGCGGCGGAGGAAATATCAGAAGACCAGTTGTCAATGGAGCAATAATATTGTCGCCAGATCAACTGTCAGTGGAGCAAATGATGGCGGAGCAATATACGGCGAAGAATTTACCCACGGACTAGTATGTTGAGCAAAAAAAAAAATGTCGGCGGAGCAATTATTGTCGGCGGAGCGTCAACGGAGCAATATGTTGGCGGAGCAATGTCGTGCCACCAGATTTATGACGCAATATGGAGCAGTTGATTATTATCTTCCACCGTATTCAACTCTTTCCTATGTCTCACATACACCGATGTGCATGTCGTAAGATACGGTGAGCTTCAAAATGCTCTTTATGAGAAGGTGGAATGGAAGAAAATGGAGATCCGTCGTTCCGGTTTGACCTGTATATGCAGGTTGCTTGCTTTTAGCACCCTATCGTTTGATTAGCTGAAAGGGCGTGGTAATAGTGACGGCAGGAAAACTGCATGCTTTCCGGCACAATTAAGTTGATTTTAGAGACAGACGCAATGTCAACTCTAATTCTAATATACTGTCACAAACTTTGCTTAAGCACTTAGTTGTAGGGACTAGCATGCGGTATACCTGTATACTCTACCCTCCCCCGTTATCTTCATCCTTGCTGGGGATCGAGTTTGTCGCTGGCAGCAATTTTGTTTCCGGCAAAGAACAGGAAATTGAAGGGCTGAAAGGAACTTATATTGACTGATTATAGCGAGCCTGTCGTGTCTGGTTTAATGTCGAGAGCTGCGCCACTTTTTTTCCCCCTGAATTATTTACCGGTGTCGTCGAAAGAGAAAACAATGGACCAGTGTCCTTCCAATAATCCCAACTATCTTACCGCTAGGAGTGATAATAAAACGTACATAGAGGGCGTATACTACTCACGGCGTACGAAGACATAAAGAAAAAAGATTTTCATTGAGGATGAGATGATGTACAGAAGAAGCTTTTGAGTCCAAGGATGTATATTCAACGACAAGTTGGGGGAAATGTTGTGTATAATCTTACTAAGTTTTTTTTTTTTTTTTCAAAATCAACTATGCTTAAAGTCACAGTATAGTTTTGGTTGAGATGGGGCTTTAGGTTTTAACTTTTTTTGAGATAATGAGAAACGTGAAATGTAAATGTGAAAGAGCAGACAATTATAAGAGGAATTCAAAGTTTATTTGAAGAAAATTGGTGTGGAAATGGCTGAGGTATCCAAAAAAAGATGAAAAGAAAGTAAAAGTTATATTAAAAGGTCTTCTATTAGGACCGCTTTGTTTTAATTTGTTTTGGTTTGTTTCTTTTTTTTTTTGATATCTCGATCATAATTTCATCAATACCGATTTTCGTCAAATAAGCTTTTAATTCCTCTTAGAATTGTATGCTCTTTAATATTTCATAAGTGGTTTCTAACTAGCCGCAAAACCTTTAAATCAGAATCCCCATCCCAACCAAACCTTATACCATCCCTTTAAACTGAAACTATAGAAAAAGTATGGGAGAGGCACGTTTGCTGCGATATGATTATTATGAAGCCATGGTAACAAGTACATATGAGTGACAATTACCACCTCAGTCCAGAAGAAGTGAGACAGTAACGTCATGCATGCCACAAAAATACGAAAACTCGATTGTAAAAATATATAATCCAACGTACACATTGACACAATACACGAACACAAGGACTCACAATGTATACACACGGGCGCACTGGTTCAGACATGCACGTATACAATACTCTCATACATACACACCCACATACCGACATACCCATGCACTTACGCACACATACGCACACATACGCACACACACTTACACATACAACAACACAACGCACACAACATGGCTCGCAAACGTATGTCTTCAATCGGGTACAGTATTATGTAGTGTTTAGTACCACAATACACATAGGTAATACATGCATGCTTTAAAATTCTGCTTCTATAAGTCGTTGTTAGAATGCTTTTATCATGGCGAATATGTAGATAGCATCAGCGATCCCTTTTCCGCACACAAGCTGTTATCTGATACAGAAATGCTCGGTCAGAAACACTTAAGGTCAAAGAAAATATGGAACACAAATACTTTGTTGACATGATTCGAGGTTATATTTAAATTCTACGTCGACTTAATGCCATCCTCTCATTTCACAATGACGCCGTAATATTTTCATCCCTGTGCCCTAAAACCGAGGATGCCGGTAAAATTGATGCAAAAATATTTTGAACGGAGATATCACAGTGTACAGATTAGCATATTACGTTCGATGAAAACAGACGATGAAAATGGACGGGGTTTCCGTTTTGATCCGAGCAGTTAGCACCTCATGAAATTGAGTTTCCAACATGAGGCGAAAGGCAATTCATCCTTCAGCAGGCAGAAACACATCATCAATTTAACTACGGGCTGATCCCACTTAGGCTTTCATTATGGACTCCTACCATGTTGGCACAAGCGACTGACACTTCCCAAAGATGCATAGTAATGATAATGATACTGACGTCCTTTAAAGGGATGATATACTGATTGAGATGGGGCGTCAGGTTTCCAACTGTTGTTTTGTGAGATAATGAGAAACCTCTTACAAAATATGAAAGAACATACAATTTTAAGAGGGATTCAAGGTATAATGATGAAAATTGATTTTGAAACGGCTGAGATATCCAAAAGAAGGGGATCCTATAAAAAGGTGAAAGACAATTTTATTAGGATCATTTTGTTTTCCTTTGTTTTTGGATATCTCTGCCATTTCAAAACCAATTTTCTGTAAGTAAACTTTGAATTCCTCTTAGAATTATTGTATGCTCCTTGATATTTTGTATAAGTGGTTTCTCATTATTTCACAACAAAAAAAAGTGAAAAGCTGCATCCCCATCTCAACCGAAACTCTACTATCCCTTTAAAGTTCACGGCTAAAGACTGAGGAAAGAACTGAATGCTAAAGATGCGTAACGAAACACAGTCACGGACGCACATAGCATGATATCAGAAGTTATTTCATCAACTTGTACGTTACTGATATAATGTGGCGCAAGAAATGCAACAACATCCGTTTAAAACTCCTCCCTAGACCTTAATCATGTATGTCACTAGGTTACACAATAGCTAAAAAAAACTAACAAACAAAAACACTAACGGAATAGATGTGAAAAAAGTGCAAAGAGTATAATTTTGTTTATTTGCATAATAATGAACTATGCATGACTATCATGTATATTATATTAAGTGTATGTATGATAATGTTTATGTGTCATTATGGATATGCACATTCACGTATTTGTATGTATTGTATGTGTATATAGTTTTTGGTCATCTGCGTATGTATGTGTGGGCCCTACGTATTATAATCATGAGTGTTTTAATTAGTAGAGGACAGTTTTGGATACTTCCTGTGCCTGTGAGATATCTTTAATGCCACAACACGTCAAGGCATCTCGTCAGAGTAATATCATGGAAGTGTTATGAATTATGACCTGCGTAACCTAGCAACTAAAAGCCTTTCGTTTAATGTGCGCGGCGTTTCCTCTGTAGGGTTGCCTTTGTGCAGTGCAAGCTTTTCAATAATTTCGCTGGAAAACATTTTGATAATCACACACACACACACAAGCACACACAACACACATTAAACGCACGCACGTACATGTGCTTGCTGACCTTTTTAGGATGGTCCTCCTTTTGTTAAGAGTCAAACGCCGACATTTGGTACAATATCTACTGTGTAGACTTATAGATTACGGCCGGTTTTATCACACACACACACACACACACACACACACACACACACACATATGAATAAATAAATAAATAAGTATATATATATATATATATATATATATATATATATATATTTATATATCCTTTGAAGGACTAATTAAGAATAGCAACCCACAACCACGACAATTTGATCAGATGTGTACAAACCGTTCACGGCTATTAGTATGTCAAAATGTACGGATGGAAAAAAAAAAACACGAACTGATTCCCTCTGATCCTTGGTGTCGTGTATATAGGGTATGCCTTAATGCGAGGAAATATATATGATTACGAGGCCATAAGTCACGCTTTGAAGAATGCTCCTGCCACGTGAGCGACAAACGGTTCTTTGCGGTGGGAAGCAGAGAGCCGACTGATACCAACATGACATTGTGACGTAATCACCTTGAAGAATGCAAACACGGCGGCGAGCATCGCTGGTTCACGGGATTGTTCACGTGAAATTCCGTGTTTAAGTTGACATTAATTCAATTAATGAAGAAATTTAAAAATGGCGGAACATTAAAAAAAAATCGCACATTAACATAATATTCGTGAAATATCGGTTCGTGTTTTACATCGACGAGGGATTTGGTCGCAAACTATTATGCGCAGATGAGCTCATAATACCACACACCATGTTGCAGGTTCTCAATGAGAAGATTCGTGCTAATTGCTTGGTTATCGCAATACAACAGTGAATCAACAAATTATATTAATCGGGAAATTTAAGAATGGTAGGACATTCATCAAAATTGAACATCAAGATAATCATGGAATTTTATCGTTTCGTGTTTTAATGGAATAACGAATTAGGTGACAGACATATTGCTAAGTATATTGTGAAAGTGAGTTCAAAACTCTTTCATTGATTTGTGCATAAGAATACTATCTATCATGTTGCAGGTCCATCATTTAGAAGTATAATTGCTAGGGTTTTTTTTTTTGCAAGACAACAACTTTTTTTTTGTTTAAGCAGTAGCTTATTTCATTAAAAAAAAGAACGTTTGCGATAACTTCTGTATATGTCAAATTACTGCCTTGTTTATTTTGCACGCAACTCTGGTTCTTATTTATATTACGAAAATGTTTTTTTCTTTTATCTTTTTTTTAAAGATTTTTAAAGAAAGCGTGAAATACTGTAAATAAAGCAACTTTATTTTCTCATTTCAGATTCGATCTTTATGATACTTTGTTTGGTTTCTCTCTTACGAACTTTATACCCGCAAGTGGCAAGTGTCTGGAGATCGACTGTATTTTTTTGATCATTGAGCTCATCACAGCAGTCTCAACTTTGATACATTGTGATACCGAGAACTGAGACGAAGACGTCACAAGCCACCGATGTCACGAATTATGCCATCCGCACCTATTATCCTCCTCTTCCAAAACAAACAAACGGACAAACCACCAAACAAACAAACAATCACACACTTGTAATAAAACTCATGATTGTACCTCATTTTTGACGAGAACGTAATGCCTTTAACAGAATTTACAGACCATTATTCTAGCATTACTTTAATAATTTTTAGTCATATACTTTATATGGTAGCTTTCATCGAGGAATGTGATATGATAAATCATGTATTTGTGCGTAATTATGTAGCTATAATGTAAATTCGTGTTATGATAATATATATAGAATTATATATATTAAAGTCTGAAATTACAACCCAACCACGACAGCTTGCTGTAATTCATATCCCAATATGACGAGTTTAATATGGCATAATCATGATAATGAAAATAATCATTTTTTGTCTGTTTTGTTGTTGTTGTTTTTTTTTGTGTGTGTGAGCCCCATCCCATGTAGCCTGAACATCTCAACTTTCATTATCCCATATTAATTCAAAATGTGAACCTGTCTTACTCTTTTTCGTATTATTTGCAGTTAGGCGAGTCTTGATGGGCGGAAATAAAGCTAGTCGGATTTGCAAATTGCCGCTAGAGACCTACAAACTTTGTTATATCAATTAAATACACTTAGATTACTTTCGAAATCGAATTCTATTATACGAAATTAAGAGGACCGCTTTTTAATCAAGGTCTGTAAAAATGGCAGCATATCATGAAATGGACTAAGCAAGACAGTCCTCCTCTGATAACCTCGTAAAGGATCATCATTAAAGACATCAAAAATCACAACATTAAAACGTAAGAGAAGGTACATTTGCAAATGTATTTGTAACTACCATGTTTTTTATTTATCGTGAATATATACACATTTGATAAGGACTGCTTAATACAATTATGACATACACCAGCAGCCTCATAGCGGTCAGTGTCTGCTTATATGCCTATCTGATTAATAACGCATTGATTATTCTGGTGGGGAAATATGAATCTTCTCAATAAACTGTACTTTTCGTATTTTCTTGGGTTAAAGCAAACAGCATTCTTTGAAGATAAGATACATTTTTTACTATTTGTTTATTTGTTATTAGCGCTTATAACAAGTTAACCAAGTAAAAAAAAAAAAAACCCACACAATTTTAGTTACTACGCAGTATACGACAGTGTACTCTAAATATACTCGCGTTCTTTTTTGTTGTTGTTGGGTTGTTGTTTTTTTTTTGGGGGGGGATTTACGATTTTCATATAAATGTAATATAATTTATTCGGCTTCGATACTCTTTCGTATCATCTGTTTTCATCATTCTAAAAAAATCTGTAAGTTGTTGTATGAATCGCATATTTTTTGTAATGAAATTGTTTACCAACAGAGGTAAACATGACTAGTTCACAACCAACCGCATTACCACAGCTGTTCAGAGAAGGATCAACAGGTACAGGTTGATCTTTAATGACTCGAGCAGATACTTAAATATCCCTTCTAAATAAGCTAAAATTTTTTGACATTTTACCTCCTTATCACGTGACTGCGAGACTGCGCCGAGATACCAACAAGCCACATGTTGAATTTACCCATATAGCCTACCTACTCTTGCTCCTAGTCAGCTACTTGTTATCTGTCTCTGCTTTTATGTAACAAAATTTCTTTTTAACAAATAAAGACGGAATAAACTGACCAGAAAGAAGATAAATTATTAGTGGAAAATTAGTGAGCTCGGGTTCGACTCCCGATGGAATCCCATTTTCTTTGCTCACTTTTCCACTAAAAATTTCTTTTTGACAAAACCTCACTTAGAGCGTCCTGCCTCTCAACATTTAAAGCTATAGTAATAGTATTAAATCAGACTAATGCAATAGTTGTTGTTTCATCAGCGGGACATGAAATAAGGTCATGGAATTTTTATGGTTTCACATATTTACACCAATCAGCGAGATCAATCGTAACCGCAAATTGTAAATTTACTGAGTTGATGACGTCATCTTTCTTACGTTGGTTTTAATAAATCATATTTAATTTAGAAACTTCGATCACGCCCTCAGAAAGGTATAATTATCATAAGTAAGTAGGCCTAAAACATGTAACAAAATGTTGATTTTGTAAAAAAAAAAAAAAAAAAAAAAACTCATTATAAAAATGTCAAAGTTGATGAAAATTTGTTCGTAGGTTTTGTCAGCCTTAGGAGACTAGATGACATTATCTCCCTTTTCAATGCACTATATTTCCTGGAAGCATGAAGCGTCATAATTCCACAAAGTCCTTGTTTTATCAGTCTGTTAGGTCCAATTTTCATGGAAATTTCACCATTCTGGTTGTTTGATTTCACTCTATGTGATAAATCCAGTTTATGTGTAAGGAAAATTGTTGAGATTTTTTTTTCTTTTTTTTTTAAATCAGTCACAAAGACACAGGGATACACATGCAGGCAACGAAAGAGTTATTATGAAAGTCATCCTGGAACACAATACTATACACATCGCTGGTATTATATGAATGGTGTAGGCATACAGGACTTATTAAAATACGAAAATACTCGACTTCATCACTGATAGTGTCTGCATTATTATTATTGTTATTATTGTTATTATTATTATAACGCTTTTAATGGCTTGAAGGCTTACTTTTCACATAGTGCTACTAAACGTTTAAGTTTAAAAAGGGAATACCGGAGAAAGAGAGAGAGAGAGAGGGGGGTGGGGGAGGGAGAGAAAGCGAAAAATAATGGAACTTATATACACCCATCTCAGGGCGGGATTTCCTTGAAATGGTCACGTTTTTTTTCTCTCTCTCTTCTTCTTCTTGGATTTTTCTGTCAGTGCTTTTGCTGAGTCATACCATACATTCAGCAGTTGTTGAGGGTCGTATATTTAATGAAAATCGTCGTCTATTCGACAATAATCGATGGATGTATGGGGCAGATTTAAAAGAGGCCGGGGGGGGGGGGCAATATTCCGACGAAGGCTATGATACATATATATATATATACTAGCAGCACCCGTGGAAATCCACGGGTGTGAGGGGTTTCATTTTTTTTCTCATAGAATGGAATTTGCACTTTTTTATTGATGAAATAAAAAGAAATTTTTTTCTCATTCTTTCGTTACTTTTAATTGTGCTCGATCTCTTCTACCCATGACCACCACCCCATCCCCACACACACACACATTTCCACCCCCGCAGAAAAAAAAAAAACCAAACAAACAAACGAAAAACAAAACAAAACCCAAGAACAAACATTCAGGGAAAAATCACCAAAAACGCTTATGAGATTCATCGGAAGTTCTTCCCACAGATTCTTCTCGTCGGAATGGGGAGATATTATTGACACTATGACTTTGATACTAATTATACCACCTGCTCTTGCATCCATGCAGGCACCCGAGGGATTCCACGGCTGGTCTCAAGGCCTAGCATTTTTTTTCAACTCTTGCGCTTTTCCGAAAAGGAGGAACAGTAAGAGGAATAATAATGTCAAAGCTACGCACCGATTTTCTCCTTCCTTTCTCATATCTCACATATGCAAAATTATCCAGGAGAAGCCAAAAAGCTGTTGTAGTGGTGACTTCTTTCACAAAAACATTATCCCAATTCACCGCTACGTGAATCTCATTAGAAGATCCAGCTGAGGCACGCGGCTGGTTATTATTCATAACTCTCTGCCCCAAAAAGGAACGTGTGCATAAAGTCAAAGAGTTGAAGGGTTGGTCAGTCGGGTATTAGAGCTCGGGTCTGCCTGAACCGCTATGACGTCTCCGTGGCCGAGCGGTTAAGGCGTTGGCGTTCCATGCCAAAGACCCGGGTTCGAGTCCCGGCGGAGACCAATTTTTCAACTCTTGCGCTTTTCCGAAAAGGAGGAACAGTAAGAGGAATAATAATGTCAAAGCTACGCACCGATTTTCTCCTTCCTTTCTCATATCTCACATATGCAAAATTATCCAGGAGAAGCCAAAAAGCTGTTGTAGTGGTGACTTCTTTCACAAAAACATTATCCCAATTCACCGCTACGTGAATCTCATTAGAAGATCCAGCTGAGGCACGCGGCTGGTTATTATTCATAACTCTCTGCCCCAAAAAGGAACGTGTGCATAAAGTCAAAGAGTTGAAGGGTTGGTCAGTCGGGTATTAGAGCTTGGGTCTGCCTGAACCGCTATGACGTCTCCGTGGCCGAGCGGTTAAGGCGTTGGCGTTCCATGCCAAAGACCCGGGTTCGAGTCCCGGCGGAGACCAATTTTTCAACTCTTGCGCTTTTCCGAAAAGGAGGAACAGTAAGAGGAATAATAATGTCAAAGCTACGCACCGATTTTCTCCTTCCTTTCTCATATCTCATATATATATATATATATATATAATATATATATATATATATATATATATATATATATATATGTGAAAACATAACGACTGATATAATGAGTTTAAACAAATTATGTCGTTGCTTCTCCGTGACCAAGGTGACATTTCAAAGGTATTGTTTGATTCTAATTTGCCGAAAATGTAAATTCTTTGACATCAGGCAAACTTGCTTTATATGATTGGCCGATACCAAAATACTCAAAATCAATGACGACCTACTTTCACACAGCACCATTAGATGTGAATAATAACATGTGTATATTTCAGGTTAAGATGTGTTTTTTTTTTTTTTTCGTAAACCAAAATATATTGGTTAACAATATTTTACACAGACAAAAATAACATTATACTTAAAAATCATTGCGTGTTTAGAAACAAGGATTTATGTAGATTCCAATGTCAGAAAGCACCTCCATCACAATAAATGTGTTTGACGGTGAATTTTGTTTTAAACACCAACGGACAAGTTGAAACGAGAATAATCATTGTAATAATTTTGTTGTGTAATAACTGAATTGTGCAGCGCATAGAAAAGCATGTGCATATTGTGCGCTTTATAAAATGTAGTACATGTATTATTATTATAATTATATTAATAAGAAAGAAGAAAACGTGGTTTATATACGAAAATTTGTATACGAAAGAGAGATAGAGAAAGAGAGAATGAGAGAAACTGAAATTAATATCAAACTCATAATTATGATATTGGCTGAGGGGGAAAGGGATTCTCGAAACAAGTACAAGGATAGAAATGGAAGAAACCTGATACGTGCATTTTTCTTTCGCAATACCCCTTAGGTCAATTTCGTATCAGGGCAATTACCCCCCCCCCCCCCCCATCCCTCGGCTAAATACTGGTTAATGATAAGGTCAGAGTAAAGATGAGGGTTAGGTTTAGGGTTAGAGTTTGGGTTAGGGTTAGGATTAGGTTTAGGATTAGGATTAGGGTTAGGGTTAGGGTCAGGGGGAAGGTCTGAGGTAATTGTCCAGCTGGGGAGAAATTGCCTTAGAACCGGCCAATTCATCTGTCCTGGGAATTGCATATACGTTTGGGCACGCACTTTTTTTTTAATTGATTTTGACCAGGCAATGGTATACAAACCCAAGCATTGTACTTTCTGTTCACGGCTATAAATGTCTGCATCAGGCATGTCTATAAAATATCACACACTATCATTACTTCATTTTCTTTGAGTTAAAAAGGCTTCTGATCTGAATACCAAACACTAGTCTGTCTGACTCATAAACTAAATTCTTGATGACCTTCCGATTTCTATCCTGACATACAATTTGGATTATCACATGGCGAATCAACAGGTCAGATCAAAGATATAGATATGGGGCTCTGTCAAAATTTGACATAGTTAAAAGATTCTCAGATTCACTTCGGTGCAGACTAGGGGCCGGCCGCGGAACGTTTTTCTTTGTGTGTGTTTGTTGGGGGGGGGGGGGGGGGGTGGGCTGATGGCGGGGGGGGGGGGGTGTTAAGGATCAATGATACCCACCCCCTTCCCTTAGAAGAAATTATGAAATTGATGACAATGTTTCGATGAACACAGCGATACCATCATTATCACCAACATCTGTAACCTCTGACACCAACAGACCAATAATGTAAACACGAATTTTATCGTTTACATTTTTTTTCATGGTTGACCCGAGAATGTTTTTCCTTTATTATTTATTGATTTTTGTATGATTCCAATTTCATACAACTTATATCTGTCAGCATTCATGCCTGTGGAAGAGAACCCAAGGTTAAGCCTCTTTTTGAACACGTTGAAATCAAGAGATGCTTCATTATTTTTTATCTAGTTGTCAGAATTAGCTTGTATGCCATTTGATATCCCTTTGACATTTCATTGTGTGACAGCAGAACATCCTCTAAAAATGTCTCAACACTGGTTGCATGGAATAAAGAAAAAAAGAACAGAAATATCGCACAAATCGACAAATTGCAAGGGGTATGAATCTAAGCGTTCCTTGTAATTCATCATGACGTTCACCGTAGAGTGCGGAATGCACTTTCTTTTACGCAAACTGACGATCGTTTTGTACCTGTCGCTTTTAAGCCGTCTTGTTTTCTTTGAATTAACGCTTATGCAATCAAAGGAGAAAGGACTGCGAAATGTGATATTATGGTAAGCCAGGCTCTATTGAGAAACAGGTTTCATTCCTCTGCATGCAAATGCGTTGTATCCGCGCGAGTGCGGTTTGATTTGCCAATTGCATTTCAGCTGACCCGAGGCCACGATGTTGGCTGAGTTCTAACACGCGATATCACCGCCAAGTCTGCGTAGATGCCAGTGTTGCCATGGTTACTGCTTAATCTACCTTTCGACTGTAGCGTTGCTGTACTGCGTGTGTGTATATAGATTTAAAGAAGAAGCCTTTGCATTCTTCAGTCTTACTGGAGGACTTGTGAGTATTGCGGCTCGGAACATTTTCATACTTTTTTTTTCTAAATGTGAAAAAAGTTTCATCCACTTTCTTGCTGTCTCACTTGGAAACTAAGGAGAAAGATTCATATCTAACCATTTTCTAATCATGGGGGTGGGTGGGTGACGTGGTGGTATCGATGTCGTAACAAGGCTGTTTGATAATGATAAAATATAAATATGCACATGAATAATGTATACATACACATATACACACATAATCTAGACTGTTGTACGCTATTTTCATACAAACACATCACTGTGATTATGTATGTGTGTATGTATTATATACTATTCTATATATATATATATATATATATATATATATATATATATATATATATATATATATATATATATATATATATATGTATATATATAAACTTAAAGGGATTGTACAGTTTTGGTTTAAATGGGGCTGCAGGTGAAATAATGAGAAACCTTTTATGAAATATGAAAGATTATGTCAGCTGTATGTAATTCTTAGAGAAATTCACAGTTCATTTGATGAAAATTGGTCTTGAAATGGCTGGGATATACAAAAAGTCGATCCTAATAGAATGTGACAGGCCACGACCTTTATTAGGATCTCTTTGTTTTACCTTGTTTACCTCACTCATTTCAAAACCGATTTTTATCAAATAAACTTTTAATCCCCTTTAGAATGTCGATGCTCTTTAGTATTTCATAGAGTGGTTTCTGAATATCTCGCAAAAACATTAAAAGCTGAATCCTCACCTCAACCAATACTATACCATCCGTTTACACATTCTACAAAAATTTGTTTGTACTCAAGACTATCGAATACGAGCGAGCATAAGCACAGTTAAAAAGTACACGTGATTGCTATACTACCCAGAGCCTTCTGCTAAGGCTCTGATACTACCTCACTCACTTGTCTTCGACAAATTTCATACACACATAAAAAATGTGAGGGACTATAAAGTGACACCCCAACTGCATACAACCACATTGATGTAAAGAGATATGAATGTAACTGCTAATTATTGATACCATCATTTTGATCATTGTTCATACCATCATTATAAGTAAGCAGATGTGGTATACATGTATGTATACTATCGTCACTCTTACGAAGAGTATTATGTAATCATTAGCATTCTATATCTATAAACGTCATATTTTGTTCCTTTTTTCTGAAAATCAAGGACACCACCCCGTCCTCTGAACATAGAAAGGGCGTGAGGGATGACTCACCCTATCCCGTCCGCTGCCTACACCTCTGCTAATATAACAATATCCATGTACTCGTATAACGGACAATCATCGGCTACAAATTTGACTGTGGCATGTTAAGCCATGCACGAATGATAGGAGTGAAGCGAAAAGACCACACAGCAGGTCGAAGTAATGATATGTACACTTACCATGGTCTTTCATTTACATAACTTCGATTAAAGATGTGTGAAATGAGAGTGGAAGAGGGGAAAACGTATGAAAAGTCAAACTGTAGAAACACGTAGACATAATATTTTAACCCATTGTCTATTATTTTAGGTATAGTACTTTACAGCCACGACTGCATGCAGTTTATCATCGCAAATATAGCATGTCTACTATAGTTATTCAAATCAATCTATACCATGTCGATAACATGTCGATTACCTGGCAGCACACGTTATGTCCTCGTTGACTGCACAAGAGGTTGTGTTGCCATGGAAACGTCCAGGTTGTCGAGAGCCAGCGACAGTCATTGGCTGTAACCAGTTTGTTGCTTTTTATCGGATCCCACGCCTTGTTGCTTTAATTACGCTTCATTGAATTTGCGCTGTGATTCACTTGTTTATTGTTGATTACCCTGGTTTCAGTGGCCCTCAGTATATTATGCATGCAAATCATTTATATTTGTTTTAATTGAATCGATTTCTTCAGTTATGCTTATTGACTGTAAAATCTAGTCTGTTGGTGGTGAACCTTTTTTCGTATTCGGGATGAAAAAAAAAAACAACAACCCGTTTCTTTGACTCCACCACTTTTAAATGATTGCATCCAGGCAGTATCTATCGATCGTATCAAATAGATATTATAGGCTAATTAGACTTTCAGAATGCTGAACCTGGTTGCGCTGTCATACGTGATTGAAGGCTCTGAATAGATTTCTAGATGGGCAGGTGGTTCGCAGACATCTCATGAACCGAAACAGAGATCGGTATGCCTCAACCCGGCCTCCACAATGGCAGTGATGTGTTCTATCGTGTTGCGTACACTCGACCGCCGAGCAACTTTCAGCTTTTGACCTTTAACTCATACCTGTCGATTTTCCTTCATTAAAATATGATTTGATTAATATTCTATTCTAGAGCGTTGTTCCAATGGTTTTCTGGGTGATGTCACGACTCTACAACTTTACTGCGGAGATGAGAATACCAGCAATTATCGATTTCCACGCAAAGATACTGCGTCAAGAGTGGATTATAATAGTTAATTGTTGTCAGTTTGGGTAAAAAAACAACAACACAAAATCATCATCTGTGGTGTCACTTTCCCTAAATGACAGGAAAAAAAATTAAAGACTGTTGACCATTACACTGCACCTTAAGTTCCTCTCATCCATTTGAATCGTTGTGATACCTGTGAAACAATATTGCTGAGGAGACTCTAAAAAAAAACAAAAAAAAAAACTAAAACTGCAATGTTTTTTAACTGCAGGAACACATAATTATTAAGCTTGAATGTGCATAAAATAACACCTGTTTGTCCTAATTTTGCATCATCATGAAGTAATGATGTATATACATATAAGTTGATAACTGTTAGATCCAAACAAATACTCAATAAATTCGATGACTTTGTGTTACATTATGTAAGTGATTCGTATTAGTGAAGAGCCTATTAGAGACTGGATAAGAAGTGAGATGGTGTGTGTGGGGGGGGGGGAAGGAGGAAGGGGGGGGGGGGGTTAAATAATCCCCTTCGCGTTTTAAAAAGCAATCAAGAGCAGGTTTAGACAGAGATTAAGACAAATGAATCTCCACTTTGGTCCCTCATGCAGTACGATCGGTCTCACACCTCATCATCCTCTAATAAAACAAGCTGATCCATCGATCTATTTAATCATTGATCACAACCTTGACAACATCACACTTTCTATATATGCTCACCGTGGTACAATATTAGTGTGCAATACTTCGTTCTCTTGTCAGAGCGGTTAAATTTGACTCTATGGTTTTAAATGTCAGTCGTTGATCGTTTGTTCTATTTTCCCTGAGTGTCACATACACGAATGTGTGCCAGTGTTAGTCTATAACATTGCTTACAGACGTATAGATACACACATCAATATATATACTCAAACTTATGAATATTTGATATTTCTTCTGCTTTTGGATGTTTGTAATGTTACCTCTATCATCATTTTTGCTTATTCACTTGAGTCTACATCCTTGTGTTACGTTATGCAATTGGCTATCAAACGAGGAATCTGAATCTTAAGCAAAAGAGTTAAAGTTCAAAGGGAATGGCAAATGGGATACCTACAGCGCTAAATCAAACCTCTCTCATCGCAAACGAGTGCTTATGAATGAAACTGCCAATGTATCGTTAAATGAATATTAAGACCATTCCTTATCAAGTGTATTTCTGCCTGTGGACTTAATGTGCTGCAACTGAGCGAACTCCAATTTCAAGGATTTCATTATTCTCGGATGTGGAGTGAACTCCAATTTCAAGGATTTCATTATTCTCGGATGTGGAGTTGTGGAGACTGGTATTCAAAGAGAGTGACTAGAGCTGTTAAATGACGACCGTCGCAACAAAGTGGCAACCCCCTTTTTTTTTCATTCTCTACAAAGATCATCTTCCACAGAAAAGTTCTGAACATATAGTTTAGAAATATTCATACGCAAGTGATTTCTTAACAACTTGAACAACTCAGTTACTTTAAGGAGCAGTATTTCTTTTTTTTAAGGGGAGGGGTTAAAATGTAAAGCCGCTCATAAAGACATTATACGTTTCATAGGTTTTTCAGCGATCAGTTGTGCTTTCTGCAAACGCATTTCCTTTGCTTTATCAGTGAAAAAAAAAGATAAATACAATCTAAGAATCATTTATATAATAGATTTTGCTTCATATACAATTCCAACTAACTCCGCTGAAAAAAACAACAACAACCCCCAAACCTGATTATTCCAAGATTTGATTTCACTGAATTCTCAACTTTACATGTTTTATATTTTACAGTCATACTGTTTTCCTAGTGATTTTCCACTTACTTTCCTCTCTCCCTTCCTCCCTCTCTCGTTCTCGCCCCCCTCCCTCGCTAATTTTGTCTCTCAACAGAACGAATTAAGATTATTATCTTTTTATTTTTCACCCACTTCCTTCTCTTGCCCCAGCCATCCCGTGCATTCTGACATGATTAGGTTAAAATTCTCCGCTGCCCGCCTCGTGGCATTTTCCTCCATACAACGCCAATGTCAACTTTGGCTGCAAGGTATATACCATGCATCGTCTGCTCTTCCGGGAACGCGTAACAACGTTAATGAAAAAGGTCACAGGTATTTACAGCCTAATGCATCCAGGTCGAATTTCGAACACGTGATTCATTTTTCTCTCTCTCTCTCTTTCACTGAGAATAACAAAATAAATGAAAGTAAACGTGAAAACTGATTATATCCATTGTTATCACTAGTCATTTCCATTATCAAGTAGAACTGGATTACATTAATGTGTTTTTTCTAATTCCTTTATGCTTCTCTGAGGAATTTTAACTATTATCAGCACAAATCATCAGTGAGATTTCCCCCAGTGTTCATTCATTTAAATCTAAAATAAGTATAAATGCTTTAAAGTTACTGCCCCGTTGATTCAATTCTTATTTGTAAATAAGAAAGAGCTGTATATTATTTAGATTAGTACAGTTTTTCAAAGTAACGAGTTATTATATTTTCCCCCCTTTTCCCCTGCGTATCCTTTTCTTTTGTTATTTGTTTGTATCAACTGTAATATGCGATTTTACTGTTGGTGTTTTTTTTTTCTCTCAATTTATGTACTTTATATCTTAATGTTTTCAACTGATGTATTTCATAATTTCTTAATTGTATTTCTAATTTCCATGTTCTGGACCCCAAGGAAGACCAGCGGTGCCATGTTGGTATCGCTGAATATGGGCCTTCCAGCAGTTGTTGTTGTTGTTGTTGTTGTTGTTGTTTTAATACGGAATATAAAGTCATTCAATCAATCAATCAATCAATCAATCAATCAATCAATCAGCACGAATTTCTGCTTCTTCAATATATCAACGCGATTAACATGATAAAGCTGGTAATAATCCGATGGTATTAATCTTCGCATGGTTAACCGTATAAAGGTTTTTGATACCATACCATAGTCGTGACTCTCTAAAATTCATGGCATTCACCTTCTTACTCTCACTTTTAACATACTTTTGCCATGCTCTTTTCAAATACCATAGGCCCTACACACACAACAACTCGCTACTCATCTTCACTATGATCGTAAGGTAATCCTTCAGAGGCTATTTAATCACGATAATACACTCCATACTGATACCCTGCTGTGATTTAGGCGGCCATGTTGGATAATTCATTTCACCTTATATGGCCACCAAATACCATCTGCTTAATGGGTAGCCAGAATGATCCATTGATAATGGACTTTACCATTAAGCACAGCAGTTCATTGTTATTGTTGTTGTTGTTGCTTTTTTTTTTTTGCCTTTTTTCTCCATTAAGGTTCTTCACAAACCTATATGTCTTAGAGACTTTATCTAAAATACCTTTTTGTCTCATCCAGGGATATTTTAGTTGGTGTAAAGACGTCATAACCCCTTACCTAACATGTTCCCTTTCATCTCGAGCTATCTCCCCCTCTCTCTCTTTATCCTCTATCTCCCTCGCTCTCTCCCTCTCTCCCTCTCTTTCTCTGCATGTATATCATATATTTCTCCTTCTACATCTCTCCTCTCCCTCTCTCTCTCCCTCTCTATTCCCCTTCTATTCCCCTCTTCCTAACTCCCATTTCTGTCTGTCTCTCAGCTCTTCCTATATGAGAGTTGCCGTGTTTATGATCAGTCTCTACGAAGATCATACTCAGCTAGTACGTCTGTAATTTTGTTTGTCTGTCTGTTGTTTTTCAGTCCACCCCACCTTCGAGCCCTTGATCTTTCTCACTTATCCTCTCTCTCTTACTCCCCCCCCCCCCTTTCTCTCTTCCTCTCTGTGTGATCTATCCGTCTATCTTATATATATCTTTTTTTTTCTGTGTGTCTGGAAATGGATATACCTTTCTTCACACCTCTGGCGTGCGAGGCGAGATTTTGACGATTCGCTTTCGAGGGTAATATTGACATTTGACGTCTAGCGCTGGTTCTCTTGGTGACGGGGCTCATTTGACATCGCACAAGGTCAGCTTAATAATACGCCACCGTTTCCCATTTATACGCAGTTTCCCAAATACTTCATCTTTATCGCAGTAAGAAAGAACACAAGACCACGGCTGCGTCAGCAGTGTTAACGTTCTATCCCCTCTCTATCCCTGTTACCTCGAGTCCATTTTGTATTTCCTTCTGACACTAATCCTTTATCATCATACAGGAAATGAGAGGGATTGGAAAATTCTCAGAGAGCACGTGAGGTTCGAATCATGTTAAGAAATCATTTAAAATAAGAGAATGTCGACAAGAATGTCTTTTGAGGTTTGAATTTTTTTTCAGTTTGTCTCACTCTAACAAACTGAAGAAAATTCAAACCGCAGCCTTCATCCTTCTACTTAATATTCTCTTGCATTTGAGAATGTCTTTTTATGTTAGTCAAATAAACTTTTTCACAATCTCCTATAGCAGTCTTCCACTTTCTCTTACTTTTATACTCGCTCCTTTTGTGTGCAGTGTGTGTGTGTGTGTGTGTTCATTTTACATTGTACCGTATAATTTGTATCATTGTTTGTAATTTCTCAGCTGGTGATTTTCTTTCCCCGCTTTCGACGGATACTCTTTCATTGAAAACCCCCTCTGGATAATGTAGTTCTTTTAAACCTACATAACTTGGGGTAGAATTCGGGTATTTTTGATATTCCTGTTTAATGTTAAGGTATTATTTTTTTTCTCAAATAATATGAGTTTGTGTATTATTATCGCCAAGGATTAATTTTGCATTTCTTCATTTATAGAGTATTGATATTGTGTTGATGTTATGATGTAAAAAGGAATGTCCTTGATTTGTTATTTTGTGTTGTTGAACTGTTATATTTTGTCATTCTGTTGCAGGGCCCCCTAGGATAACAGTGTGTAAACCACTGATGGGGCTACCCTGGGTAAAGAAAACTGAATAAATAAATAAATAAATAAATAAATAAATAAATGCCACGTTAAATATTTGCTCACGGCAGGTTGGTGTATGGGATTTGTGCACATTCGACTCAGTGGAACTGAACGGGTTAAATGTAAGAGGGAAAATTCAAAAATAAAATACTGATGTTTCATCTCATGAACAAACTGCTCTCTACTACGCACGCCTGAGTTCTTTTCTTACTCTTTAGATGTTTCCTCTGCATGCCATGCATTTAAAACCGTGTCTCAAAATGAACGCATGTCCTATTTTTGTCACAGGAATGCTATATGATTGAAATATATAAACAATTTATATCTTTACATCCAATATGGGACGCGGAGATGAACCACAAGCTTGAATCAGAACACACATAAACTGGAGGAAGTCATATTTTGTCAAGAGAAGTGGATATCACCTGACACACGTCATCTTTTATACTATCTTCAGTCCAAGAGGTTTTCGGGTTTCAATTACTTTTCTCCCAATTCCATCTTATGAATATCTTAACACGATACTTGCATCGGCCTCTTGCTATTTTTAAGCGGATCCGTGAGATCTAAAATATGTAGACGCATACCCTCATAGCCATGACACACAATTAACGCTAGAAAGAAATGCATATCACAAACGACATAATTTCCTCCCTATAGCAGGTGCATATGTATTTACACATGGATTTTGAATCCACGGTGACATCATTAGAACTTACAGTTAAGATCCTATTTACAAAATTTCATAACTCACTCAATCTGTCATCACTTAAATGTAAATTCTTCATATTACACACAATGGTTTTCTTGCAGTTGAATGGGTACTTGGTTCAAAGATCAAAATTCTGTATATAAAATGATTTTTGTAACGTTAAATTCATATTTTGTCTGTGTATTTCACGGATGCTTACCAAATCCCTCTGGACAAAATACAATCTATGAGAAGGCTTTGAGAAGTATAAAACACTTAAATCATGTGGCCACACTGATGAATTCTGTTTTGATAGTAAAATTTTCAAGATTAAAGATCTATATTCATGTTAATTAGGACAATATGTTTAATTTTAGAAAAAAAAAATGAGTTGCCTAAAGTATTTGATGAGTATTTTGTAGAAAATAAAATGTCAGTATTCATAAAGTCTCCGACAAGAAAATCCAATGAATTTCATTTGCCTTTACTCCACACCATCTTCGCCAAGAATACTTTTGTTTATACATGACCTAGCTTTTGGGACTTACCAGGTGATGATCTAAAAGATGCATCAAGTTTTGCTGCATTCAAAACAAATCAAAGACAGTTTTGTTTTCTCTTTTCCAATAACACAATTATTTTGAACATTAGTCTCACATGTATTATTATGTACATACAGTATGTCCCCCCAAAAAAGTACTATCAGATTTTCGCATTGATAACACCCAATATGATTAAACTGTCTGAATGCTACTTTAGGGTCTTAAGATATAATATCATAGCTCTATTTTGCATAAAACCCCATTCAATTTGGTTAAGCGGTCATAGAGAAATGTGGATTGTTGTAAAGCTTGACATGAGTCTGATTCTTCCAAGTTTAGCAGTTGGATGCTCTTTTTGTGTGAACACAATAGACAGAACTTGGAGGGAAGAGATTCCTGACATGCTCTACAAAATTCCTCATTCTCTTTGACCACTAAAGCAAATCGAATGGGGTTTTCTGTAAGATGTGGGCTATGAGTTACAGTTTCGTTCCCTGAAATTGAATTTGGATTGATTCACTATTTTTTAAGTTATCATTACGGAGGGTCCGTTGTGTTTTGGGGGGACATACGGTATATTGTTGCAATACATTGTACTTTTTTCTCTCTTTGAACTAGTATCAACAAAGTGCTATATAGGTACGGAAATAAAATCTCATTTGAATTTGAATTTGAATATTGATCTCTGACAATTTTCAAATAAATTTGCACAATTATATGAAGTAAAACCCTTTTGATACAAGCATCTGAAATTTCAATCGACTAAACACGTACAATATTGATTCCACGTCTGAATTCTAATTTTACGACAGGCCTAAAATGTAATACCAATGAGAGTATAAAAGAGCACTGTCGGTACTAAAGCTCTTCAATGTTTAATCTGAGTCCTACATTATGATACAGAATGTATGTAGATTCGGAGCAAGTATCAAATGCACGTGTCATGTTTGGGTTCTTCGTTATTACATTATCCAGCGTATCGCCTGCGACCGTGGCATTTACAATTACCGATCGTTGCTCTGTATGAGAGATCTGAATTCACGCATATAAATATGCGATTGCACAAATGTCCATCAACCCGAAGTCTGTTTAAAAAAGATACACTAAACCCTATACACCAGAGGGAATACCAACACATGATTAAAGTGTTGGATTTGATAATGAAATGGTAATAAACATTCATATATGAAAATATCTTGAGCCTATAGGCATAGGCCTAAGCAATGACGTGTGTATAGTGATTTTCGTTGCCCCCTTGGCTAACAAACAATAATCTATTCCTCCAGTGCGTTTGCGTGTTATGATTAAAGCTGATATGCATTTCATCCCAATCTACGTATATAGTATCTTTATAAGCATCCATATTAATTTTGTTTCAGGAGCAATGGGGCTGGCAGCTCCTAGCTCATCCCAGCCAGTGTTTATCTCTGGCGCCTGTGTGCAGCTGTCTAGTCTGGTAGAGATTAATTTCTGTTGTTAAGTTATAAGTTAGTGTTTATGTCGTTGACGATTTTCAATTAAGAGCAAAAACAAACAAACAAACAAACATACACACACAAACAAATAAACGAAAAATCCCAAACAATACAAAGAACAAGCAAATTTTTTATCCCGTTATTTCTATTATTCCATGACGAAAAAGACTGTAAAGGTTCAGTTTACCATTGTGAGTAGTGATTTAAAAAATGTTCAAGATATCACAATTTTGATGCATATGTGTAGGTCAGTTGTATCACAAAACATCCTACCATATACAATTTTGCAATAAAGCCTGAAATATAAGGAGATATCACTATTTCTTTCATTAAACCATAGCTGTAGACGGTTTAGTCTGGAAACATTTTATTACACCTATATCTAAACTCATTATTCAAATTTTTATATTTAACAATATACTTAACATCAATTATCTTATTATACCGATTCAAATTTTTACATTGGTTTTTTGCTATCCCTATCTCACATTTTAGAACTATTTTGAAGCACTAATGCTTGGTTTTTGTTTCATCTGCAAATTTTCAATTAGACTGAGTACAGACTGTGGACACGAGGATTGCCATAGATATTATTGTTCTAGGTTAAGTATACATGTATTATTATTGAGTTATCTATCTACTGATGGCGTCATGGTGTGGGCCCGCCAGCGTAAATGATAGGTTCGGCACCGAGAACTGTCTGCATCACATGTATATGAGGCAACATAAATTTACACACATGCTCCCTTTTTTCACCCATGGCTGTGTAATTGTTAATTCGAGAACATGACATCAGCTCCTTTGAAAATTCTGGCGCGTTAAGGCTAAGAGAGCGGGAGATAAATTCCCCACGGGCGATGCAGAGAGAATACAAGTGACCCCGTGAGTTCGTGTAGTCTTCTTTAACATTATATGAAAGGCGGTGTGAAGACATAGATAACTCGCAATCAAATCTTAGAAGGTTACTAAGATCTTGAGGAGTTAGATACCGCGTATCGATCAAACGGTTTCTGTTAGTCGTGTCCGTGAGCTAATAGCCACGTACGCCTTCGTCAATTAATGTGCCCGTGTCCTAGACATTTTCTGTACCCAGCATAACGTGCTTGTCGTTTTAATCATTGTTTCTTTTCTCAGAATTCTTAGGGATCTCTGTCCGTTTTCCCCGTTTCCGGACTCCGCCTATGTTCAGTCTCTACCCCCCCCCCCCCCCTTGCCACACACACACACACGTGCACACACATATTATATACTTCTTTGTCTTTTTAGGTTAATGTCTTCTACTGCATCCTCTCTGCGATCCTTTTTCTTTATAGCATTTAAATCTTTTGATATATACTGGCGTAGCCCGTTGCCAGCCATAAAACACTTCATAGAATTTATTGCGGGGGAGAACATTGTTGACTTTCCCTCGTTCGACAGTGGTCGCGAGAGACATGAACACAACTAAAATGGGTGTCTGCCTTCTTCATTGTTTAGCATCTTTTCAGCGGTTGAGAACACTTGCACTGATAAAGATCATAACCCCCACCTTCAACGTTTCCATGGCAGGAAGAAATGCGTATGTCTGACAGTTATCAACTTTCACTTACAATCATACATCAGTTCAGAACGATAAAGATGTGCCAATAGATTAATTAATAAAAAAAACGACAACAAACCTCAAATTAATCATAGAAATAACATAAATCAATCCCATGGCACTCACTGGCAGAGAATAAACGGCCCAATGGGTATGATATGACTCTCACAAGAACGAAAGGTGAAGGGTAATATTTTCATTGTGCAATAATATTCATTCATTCAAGAAACATTCAACACTGCCATGTATACAAGATAATACACCTCAAGATTGAACTGAAGCAAAATGTCGACAGGAAGACTTTTGATTCCGTCCACCAGTCGATATGTTACTGCTTGTATAATGGAAAGAGATACAATCCTATCCGGACATGTCAGATAAGGGATTTGGCCGGACATATGGGAGCTCTCAATGTTTAGTACACGCAGCTACAAACGTATAGGCCTATATACATGTATAACCTATTGCAGGTAGCGTACACTGAAACTCTTTCTTTGCTATTGGCTGCGCAGGTAGTGCATATCTGAAATCATGCTATTTTGTATGAAAAATTTGGTCAGGTGAATATATGCTAATTATGTTGGAAATAATATGTGTAATTCACGTGAGTTTGTGCAGGAATTTTGTTTTGAGTTTGAAATTCCCTCCCCCCCCCCCCCCGTAATTATTAGATTAAAAGAATCACGGCAAGATCGGATATCGGATAATAGAGAGATCCGGATAAAGGGAGGTCGGATAGGAGAGGTCGGACTGTATTTCTATGTCTTGCGAATAGGGTCACTGAATACTCCATGGTACTGGTGTTGATATAATGGCATGGATGCACAGGTGCGGATATTTTCCTAGAAGATCTTGGTATAGGTTCGAATCCCAAACGGCGCGTGTATCCCTGAGGGAGATAATTACCCGCTGTGTATATTCATGTAACACTGATGTTGTTATATATTATGAAGTTGGTATACAATAGGCCTATTTGATTATGTCAACGCTGATAACAGCGAGGCCCTCGAGGATAACTACGTGCCACTAAAGAGGTTACCTAAGACCATAATAGTTATCATATTCCTCCTGTTTTTGTGGACACAATTTAGAAGGGCATAGTTATATTCTTCAGTAGTGTTCCGTTCTGTGCATATTTTTTTCGAATAAATTCAACCCATGCAGTTACCTTATTTCTATCTGACAAAAAACAACAAATAATGATAATACAAGGTGTACATTAACATTCACATTGTTTTCACAATTTGTTAGAAGTACAATTAAAAAAAGTATAATCATGATAATTATAATCATGTACGAATAAATGTATAATGAGAGAACAATGCATATTTGCAAGGATAAAAAGAAGTAAATTTTGTTTACGGATGAAAAAGGACGAGATATAATCGGGCAATTTTCTCTCATCGGAAGTCAAAGTATAATTTGATGTAGGTTTCGCTCGTCCTGTAATAATTAGCTCTCTTTCTATACCATGTCACTGAGTAAACAAGGCCAAATATAATGTGCGTGACATTGATTGCTATGTGTTTATGTACTCGTTCGTTCATTATTTTGTTTTGATTTTAGTTTTCCTCCCTCAGTTCACTAAACATATAGGTAATGAAAGAAAGATATTATTCAGAGGGGTGAAGGTTCAGATGCGAGTTTCTTCACTTTTGTCTCCCTCTACAAATTAAATTTGTTAAGATCGCAACTGCTGATCTGTAAATTAACAATGACAGGTTCGAGTCCCACTGGTTCCTTTTTTCCGACATGCTTGTAAAGTTGTTAATTTACAGATCAGCAGTTGCGATCTTAGCAAATTTGATTTGTAGAGGGAGACAAAAGTGAAGAAACTCGCAAATAGGTCATGTTTGCACTCTTTTTTAAATCTTCAGATGGCCAATGTCCCTTAGCTCAATTATACTTGCCAACGTAAAGGAGTCATAGGGAAAAAAAGATCAAATAATGCGGCATTAGGGATAAAAAACAAAAGAGAAGAAAAAGAGGAAGAAGATGACGATTTAAATGGAGAAGAGAAAGAGAAAGAAGATAAAGAAGAAGGGAAAGAGGGTTCCATGACATTTGCTCCATCGACTATTGCTCCCGTGAAATATCAGCTCTGCATGCTAAGCCAAACATAATATGATTCCCACGACCATAACCCTAACTCTAATCCTCATCATCACAAACATAAAACCCTATCACAACCATGGTTAACATGCCTTACTCCTTGAGGGAAATAACACCGGATCAAATTAATCTGTCGCAGGAGAAAATATTGTGTCAACGGAAAAGGAGAAGGTAAAAAGATGAAGAATTCGGCGAGAAGAGGAAAATAATAAAATATGGTATAGAGAACAAATAGAAAAAAGAAATATTTGACAGTACGGCATTTCATAATCTTTTGAAGACATACGTTATGTTGATCCATTCTATGACTCATCCGCTTATATTCATAAACGTGAAAAATGCACAAATAATTTATTTTGCAATATAGTTTCATACAAACAGCGACTCGATCGAATGAACTCATCATAGTACAAGTGATTATGGTTAACGCCCGTCATTCTATTTCGTGCATCATGTTCGCTTCCGGTTGTTAGGGCGCCCTAATGTCAATCGAAAAGCATTTCGTATTCGCTCATCCCGATTCGCTTAACACCCGCAGCCCATGGAGTTAAAGTTAATTAAGTGTGGTGATGCCCAGAGCAAATTCCATATGATTCGTACTTATCTATCTCTTCTCTATATATTCCTCCCTTTCTATCCCTCCATCTCTCTATCTCTGAAGGATCTATCGCTCCCTCTCTCTATCTACAGCTCTCCTCTCTCAGTCACTTTCAGCAGGTTTTAGATTACGGCGAGGTATATAACAATCAGCACGCAAACATTGCAAGCGCATGTGTGATTATGTGTGATGAATTTCGCAATCCATTTGCGTATAAACCAAGCTTTATATTTTTGATATTAATAGTATGCAAACTTTGTAAATAGCACAATGAATTAGCATGATTTCTCGCTCAGAACCAATGCTCATGTTAACACCTCGAAAGTAACATTGAGGTTACTTATACCTACAATCTTATTGTATTGCATAATGATATTATAATATGTTTACTTCATGACACATTTTCACGACAAATGCTGTCAAGGATAAATGAGCACGTATATTCGATGACAAACATCAAAAAGCATGTGCATAAAAGCACTCACGCAGTTTTAGCAAGTGCGTTGACTGTCAACAAACACAACCATACACTCAATACTCTCCCTAACACTTACACTCATACACACAAGTCATATATATCTACCTACTAGTAGTCATCTAAATAGATTCATATAATATGATATACGTATATTATTATAGTTTCATATCTAACTAAGATATAGAAGTGCCTAGACTGGCAATGATGCATGTACTAAAATGCAAACATACACGAAATGAGTATAACGCAAAACAAATCGCACGTCAACAGTTTATTCTAGTTACCACTTCGTAGAAGCAACAAGTGCTTTGCATGATCAGAAACATATACTTATACTCACCGTTTTTTCCTCGTTTTGATGATGAACTATAGAATTGAGATGATAAATCTTTCAGGACACAAGTGGCAAGAAATGTTCCATGTCAAAATTACCAAGAGATGATCCATGTTAACCCATGTGCAAGAGAAGTCTGTAACATCAATCCAACAGCTACTAGTAGTTCAGGCTCCATGAATTCTGGAGGCCGGTTGTTTGGCGTATAATGTCTCGCAAACCGGTGACTGAGGTCGGGGAGCTCATGTGCTCTGTTGTTGCTCTCTCTACTTATGATACGCACTTTCGATTGCTCAGGACAATTGGGAGTGAGTTGGAGCTATCAACGGTTGTCAGCTCACGCTAACAGCGTTGTCAATGAAGAAAATGATTTAGTAGAGTGTTCCCTATTGACGGTAACACGTATTTGGTGGAAGTAATATACGGCTGAAAACATGAGTGCTTGTAGAATGAAGGCAGTGTGCGTGGAGGTACACAGTCCTAGAGAATAGAAAGTTAATTGAATGTTCTCTCTGAGCGTGAACTATTTCATCCAGTCCAGTCAGTGAGCTGAAGCGTCAGAGTCCTAATCTATAATGGCCTGCTAGCTCGCTGAGATTACGGCTCATTTCATCCTCTTCTTGTTGTTGTTGTTGTTTGTTTGTGAGCTGGATCATGCTGCACGCGTGTGTGTATGTGTGTGTCATCCGCTTCTAACAGGCTGTTTTCAATAGCCTTTGTTCGTCATGATATTATAATGAAGTGCTTCCCATTATAATGGCTGCACGCGGAGACAGCGAGATTTTTTCCAAGTACGAAATTAGATGCTAAGCCGGTGTAGGTTTGAGTAGGGATACGGGCAAAACATGATTGGCGCAGACTGATGCTGGTACGCAGACTTGTTACACACTTTCTCGTATTTACTTCAGCACGCACCCGTTTTATTCGATTACGGCCAACCACGCATGAGCGTGTTAATAAAGTCAAAGTAGTTAGGCCTATCACTGAAGATTCCAACTTCTTGAGTAGATATGAACATAGTTTGACCCTAAGTAGTTTGTACAGCAAAAAGCAAGGAAAATGAACACATAGTGATCGAGAGCGTTGTATTACTTTTCAGCTTATGATGACTATTAGGCCTTACAGGCATTTATTTTTTTCCCCGTCATATCAGCGGTCAATTTCCCAACACACGACCCAGACTATAGGTAAACACCACTATCTTTATCTGACAGAACAATCTGTAGACATCATTTCGAAGTGTTGCCATTATATTTTTGACTCATTCACCAAAAGACGTGTTCAAATTTGGTTTTCTTTTCCTTGGCTTTGCGCTGTGCAGTGAACACATTAGTTGAGTTCGTTTGCGATGTAATGATACAGGTTGTTAAGACCTATATTGCTATTAGAATTCCATTCAGTTAAAGCCAATTCATATTAGTGATCAGCCATACATCATGAAAAGGTATACAAGCCTCATATCGACGTGTAAGCATTTCGATAGACTGTGTCCATGAACGGCAGTTGAAAACAGAACAGAAGGATGAATATGAAAAACACCATAGCCTTCAGAGTGATACAATCCCACATCGTTGTTGTTGTTGTTTTTAATTCCGTCTTCAGATAAAATATGCACAATTTGCAAGAATATGAACAATTTGCAAGAAAAAATACGTATACTGTATGAAGAAACGGGGGATTGTCCGTTGAGCCATATTTGCAAAATAATATGGTCGTTCTTCCACAGGGTTTCCATATTTACAATCAAAATATATGCTCTAATACACTGTAGGGGCCTACACAAAACATGAAAAAACAAGAATGCTATGTGTGAGGACGAAAACAGACAGACAGAGAGACAGAAATATAGATAAACACACACAAGCATACACAAACACACACACACACACACACACACACACACACACACATTCATGTGTTCAAGCAGACCAACGAATAACAGGTATATATCAACATCATCATAATCATTATAGACACACATGTAATAAGTTACATGCACAGATGTACAGAATAATCGCATGATAGAATTCTACGTGACGATAATTACATGCACACGTGGGTCCAGACATGAATGTTCTAATGCTTTTAGGTAATCACTTCTGTTATAGGCTCCAATAGCTACATACAAACACACTAAAAAGCTCATTATTATGGTATTGACTTTGGGAGAATCTTACGCGCTGCCACGCCATCTCAATAAACTACTGAACTATAAAGGCATTATTTACCATTTGTAGATGAAACAAAAACCCAGCTTTAGTGCTTCAAAATAGTGTCTGAAACGTGAATTAGGGATAGAAGCAACCAATGTAAAGATGTTAATCAGTATAATCAATGTTAAGTATTGTTAAATATATGAAATGTGAACAATAGCAAAAATAGAATTGTTTCTAAGATATAAACCGTCTATACAGTTATGATTTTTTTTTTTTTTTTTTTTGGGGGGGGGGGAGATAGTAACATCTCCTTACATTTTAGGCTTTATTGCAAAATGTGTATATGGCAGGATGTTTTGTGATCTGCAACTGCTCATATGGGTCATCAAATGTGATAACTCAAATATATATTTCTTTAAATCACCTCTGCTACCACTGGTAAAGTGTACCTGTGATCAAACTCTGCCTGGCTTGCAGTATATCATAATCTTGAGTTCTAAGGTCTTTATTACTATTTCAACGGTTTACAATGATTATCAGTACTATCATATGCTGTCGTTTTGTTATGATAGATATTGTACAGCCATTGATAGCAATAATGACAATTCGATTACCAATAATGATCATTATTTCTATTATTAAGATGTATTAACAAAACAATTTTACTGACAATGATGAGAATAATGATGATAAATCGTTTGATAAAGGGTCATTACTTCTAATTTCCTTTCTTTCATATCGTGGCAATTACCATGATAATCCAATAACAATAATGACAACAATGTGATTGTTGATAAAGATCATTACTTATTTATCTATTTGCTTCATTTCATATCATGACATCTGCTAGAAGTGTTCTCGACTAGGATTGTCACTCAAGAGTGGGACTATTCAGCCACTTAAAGAGGAAATCCACTCCAAAAATAAATAAACTTCAAAAGAAAGAAAAAAATATTCCCTAAATAATGATTAAAAAAAGACAAAAATCGGATAAGAAATAAGGAAGATATGATATTTTGATTTTTTTTTCTTTTTCGGAAAGCAACTCTTGACCAGACCTTATGAATATTCAAATGAGCGGGTTGATAATGTCATACCCTCACAATTTCTCATTTATGCTATATAAGATGAAATTTGGAAATATTGTGTGTGTTTTTTTAGATAATATTAGTAAAAGCATGTTTTCATATCACGATATATTAGAGTTAGCATTTGTTCTTTTTTGTTTTGGTGGTTTTAAGGCAAGTTTTATATTTATACATCTGAAATTTGAGATTTTTGTCATTTCTGTATATGAAATGAATATGAAATTGTGAGACGTGGTATCGTCATCTTGCTCATTACACATGAGGACTGGTCAAGAAATATTTCTGGAAAAAAAATGAAATGTCAAAATGTCATTTCTTCCTCATTTCTTATCCGAATTTGGTCATTTTTGTATCGTTCTGCAGGCAACATTTTTCTCTTTCTTTTAACGTTTATTTGTTTGGGGGCAGATTTTCTCTTTATGGCGATGGGAGCCCATTGCCTAGCGGTACGCCATCGTTATTCGAGACGAATGGATGCCACCTCCGCCGCCGACGACGACGACGACACCTATCATTACCCATGACGATTGTGATAATGATTATCATAATGATAATTGTAGAGATGCTACTAAAAGTGACAATTAGATTGTTGATATTGATTTTTTTTTTTATTCCTTGTTGTCTTCATTTTAAATATAACCATATTAATATCCAAAGCCATTGGAATACTTCGGAGATTAAAATATTTTGTAACGGAAAAAGTACTCATTATGTTATACAATGCATTAATCTTACCGTATATTAATTATTGTAATGTTGTCTGGGGAAACTGTAATAAAACCAAAGTAAATTTTATTTTTCTTTTACAGAAAAAGGCAATAAGAATATGTACCAACTCACATTATCTAGAACATACTGATCCATTATTCCTTAGACTAAAAGTTCTTAAAGTTGACGATATACACAAATTTCAAACAGCAATATTTATGTTCAAATACACGCAAAATCTACTCCCACTCTTCCACAACGCATTTTCCCTTAACAGGGATGTCCATGCTTACCCCACGCGCCATCGTAATGATTTCCATTTGAATAACCCTAAACTCCTATTAGCTCAAAAATCAATTCGGCATAACGGGCCTGATATTTGGAATTCACTCCCTCTCCACATAAAACAGTGCACATCTCTCTATTCCTTTAAGGCAAATACAAAGAAATATTTCTTGGCCCAATATCATACGGTACAGTAATCATTAAACATGTACCTCTTATACTCAACAACAAGGCAATATTTGGTCCACCCCCTTTTCCTTTTCTTTTACTTTGCTGCTTGACCCTTCGCCCATATTATAACATATCCAATCATTCTCTTAGAAGTGCTGACCATCAACACTTTCGCGCTTCATCACCTGCACACGCACTCACAGGCACCACTCCTGTTTACCAAGTAATTATATAAAACTGGATTTACACGCACTTTAACATGGCCCATCTGTATTAGTGTTCAAGTACTACAATAAAAAATGGTAATTTAACTCTGGCTGTCCGTCTGTTCAAGCACGGCTTATAACGGCGGCCCTCTGCATCATATGTATATATTATATATTGTACTGTGAATTAAGTCATTATTGGCCATATAAACATTTTGTATGTTATTTAACGTTTCATTTGTCTTTACATACAAAATATGATTTACTATGTAATATGTCAATAATTTTCAGAATTGTATTTGTGTAATTGAACCTGCCTTTGTTATTTCTGTTATTCTGAAGAAAATATGAAATGCAGAAAATAAAATCTTTTCAAACATTTCAAACATATATTGTGACAATGAATATATTGCTAGGCGATATGATAATCAAACAACGACAATGACAACAATTCAGTTATCAACAATGGTCATTATTCCTCATTTTCTTCATTTCATATCTTAACGATTATCACAATCATCATTCTTGTCCTTTCATGATCAGTATACCATCATGTTCTTCAAAGTTGGGATCATGATGGTTAGGTAGATATATTATATTTGCAGTTTTCATACGAGGATAACAATCATGCACAACGACCCGCCCATCTGACAGTATCGACGGTGTTTTATAGCGTCTAACAGAGTGATATAATATTGTGATATCAGCGTCTAGGTTCCAAAGGAGTGAAGAGGTGGTTATTAGTTGAATTATATGTAAATGGCCTGATTTACATGCCGTGGTTTGTGAGATGGTAATACTCTTGTCATCTTTGAAATTTCCAGTGCATTGTCAGGTCTTGAATAGTCACATTCTTATTGCTTCGTTAAATTCGTTGCCACCAAACTTCATATCGCATACCTATTAGATTTTGTACATAATCATTGTGAATTTCATCATATTTTCCTTCCCAGGACTAAATGTGTTTGCTTGTATTGGGTGAAAACAAGGTTTTCTAACCATCTGATGTTTGCGAAACTTGTGCAGTCTTGGTAAAAATAGCGTATGCGTCTGCGTTAGATAATACTAATAACCGCATGCAATTTCACAAGACCCAATAAAAATGACAACTTTAGCACCTCAAATGAAATATATCAGCAGAAACAGCAACGGCAAGGACATTAGTTGTAGTTTCGTCATACAGATTAAAAAAAAAACATCAAAACGTATTCAATAGGAAACCACTGTGCTCTCAGAGACGGCTTTACTCGAATCACCCACATACTGTTAATGGTCATTAGATACTTTGTGGTCTTTGTGCTGTATGCGCTAGCCGCCGAGAAGCAGTAGAAAACGCTCTTTCCAGCTCTTCGGCGAATTCCCTATAGACGTCTCTCCAGGGAGTAATTTGCGTGTGAATTATCCATGTACTGTATAGAGCGTTTCCAACAGCAACCGACCTTTTTTATTGCGGCGATGCGGTTTGTCGAACACGGCAATGGAAGCATCGACTATACGATGATGCGAGCTTGTATCGCGGCAAAGCGGGGATATAACACGCCATAAGTTCCCTATAGCGCTAGAATAGACTGCGATGAAACTGATGGCGCAACATGATTGTTCCATGTTGTAATACGACATGACATCATGCAGTCGTGAAATTTAATCTAGGTGTATACACTCTCCGTGTGTAAAATAATAATGATTAAAAATAATCGCTCTGTGAGACAAGTCTTTGTTTTTATCCAAGGCATAGCGTTGTGCGCATGCTTGTCATTGCTTCAAATCTTCCCAAGAAAAATGCGCAAACAAAACAATGACAAAAAAAAAGAAAGAAATATAATTATGCGAAAAAAAGAATGTGTATTGGAGGGATGGTATAATTTTGGTTGAGTTAGGGATTCAAATTTTAACTTTTGGCGAGATGATTAGAAACCACTTATATGAAATATCAAAGAGCGTACACTTTTACGAGGAATTTAAAGTTTATTTAATGAAAATTGGTTTTGAAATGATTAAAGTATCCAAAAACAAAATAAAACAAAGTGTTTCTAATAAAAGGTGAGTCCCACCTTTTATTAGGACCTCTTTGTTTTTGGATATCTCTGCCATTTCAAAACAAATTTTCATCAATTAAACTTTCAATTTTTTTTTAGAAGTGTATGGATCTTAAATAATTGCATATAAGTAGTTTCTGATAAATTCGCATCTCAACCAAAACTATATAAATCCCTTTAAGGTGGTGTTTAACTTTCAATAAACGGCAACGATCAATCAGGAAGCTGAAATAAAAACAACTATATCTTATATTACGCAGTTGATAGAAGGCGTTCCAATTCGAACCACTCTTGGGTATTAATGTTATTGGCTGCATGCATCTGCCATTTCCCCCCTACCTTTATATTTCTCTGTCTATCTCTAATATATCAAACATCCCACAGTGCACATTTCTATACATACACTGTGTATATATATCTATACATACACAAAGGCATATCTAATAAATTTCTTTGCGTACACTGGCATCAACAATTATGGTGATTATGATAATGATAGTCGTAACGTGGTTTTATTGACCCACGATTATAGCGTCTTTTAGTGCTAGCACGCAGCTATTTACCATGTACACCCGAATGGCCTTGGTACCTCCGATGGTTGCATGAAACGTTCTGTTGACCTGCTGTGATCAAGCAGGGTCGCTTCCATTTTGTGCGATTCTAGGCCAGCTTGAAAAGATGAAAGTGAACGTTAAAGTGATGGTGAATGTGTGAATACACCTGCATTGGCTATGGGCCTATAGGCCCATTATCGTTCGTAGATCACAGCTGCAAAATCCTATATAAAGTCTGAGAAATGCCCTAATTGAATATGCACATTTTCAAGTCGAGGAGCGGTGAATAAAGGAGAAAAGAGTCTTGTCTGTCAAATTGGATGATGCTTGATTTGGGTAAGAATTCTATATGAACTCCACAAAAGACTTAAAGGACAAGTTCACCTTCATTAATATACGGCTTGAGAGAATGCAGCAATATTAGTAGAACACATCAGTGAAAGTTTGAGGAAAATTGGACAATCGATGCAAAAGTTATGAATTTTTAAAACTTTTGTGTTGGAACCGCTGGATGAGAAGACTACTGCAGTGTATGATGTCACACGCGTACCAATGGACCGACCGCTTTCCGGTAAGCAAGCAACCACTGGATCGACGACCTAAGGTAAGTAAGCAACCACTGGACCGACCGCTAGATTTTTAAATTTTATTTAGCCAGTACATCTTGTACAGTGTGGCTTCCTCATTGCTTAGTATTATTTACAGCATGATAACACATGCGCGTAACAAAACATGAAAAAAAAAAAAACCCTCACACAGTTTGGCGCATTATGATAATCAAGCAAAGAATATATCGTTACAAAATTAATGTTCAACAATGTTCACGGCAGTCACCTGGCAGTAGACACAGATATGACAAAGCAACATTACAATATTGCCTGCAGTTAAATATGAAATTAATCTACTGAAAGTGCTGCGGTTTCCATTGGATTCTAGTCCTTGTGCCATCTTACATGTATGTCATTCGCTTTCAATATTGTCTGAGCAGACTATGTGATGATTGTTGATTTTATAAAACCTAAACTGTAAAAAAACAAAAAACAAAAACAAAACACCACAACTAACGAGCAATGATCGAGCGACGCACGTAGCAGAGTCAGATATAGGTACAAATTTCTCTAAGAGTCGAAGTGGCCCAAATACATATGAACTGTTTGACGTTGAAATGTTGCTTGTGTGTGTGGGTTTTATTTTTCCGTTAATGTGCGTGATTCTTTGTTTCTTTGTTGTATTGGTTAACAATGACAATATAGCACCTACAACAAAAACAAAACAAAACAAAACACGGACAAAACACCAAGAGTGTGTAATATGTATTTTTGGGGTACTTTATGCCCCATCCTCTTCTACCCCCGATGCGGTCTACGCCCACGTACCGAAAACACGTCTTTGCTTTGAAATGATTCCTTTGAAACGGTAAGATGTATTCAACCCTCATCCTGTACTCCGTTAAGTGGTCGCATTATCCTCGGCTCAATGCTGCGCCTCACACACAATGGATGTCTTTTTGTGCATCCCGAAAGCACGGACCTATATACCTACACTGCGTCTGCGCAGTTTAGACAAATATATACGTATGCCTGAAAATAATATAAGCACGCATGCTTTAGATGGGAGTGTGTGTCTTGTGAGTTTGAATAAACAAATACATTCAGATTTGGATAAATATGATATATGATATGATATGATATATGATAGGATGATATGATATGATATGATATACAATATGATATGATATGATATGATATGATATATGATATGATATATGATCTCTATGTTTTATGATATATATGATAATATATAAGATATAATAGTTCGTATGTGTATTTTATGGGTGTATGTGTGTATGGCGTCTCAATTTAACTAAAAAAGGACTTATTTGATCTATCCAGCATCCAGACGCCTGAAATTATTTTCAAAGACAAAAATGTCACCGAAGGGGTCAATGTATTTGCTAAATTTTACGTGCATTCATTGAAACATGTAGAAGAAGCAGTTTATGCAACAGACCGACAAACTGACCGGCCAACCAACCACAGGCCCATTCCTGTATACCCTTTAAAGCTTACGACGTACCTAGTGTCTGCAGAAGCCAAGTTCACATTTTTATAGAGAAATAACAAAAAGTGAATTGCACTGTGTTAATATCACAACCCAGTTGTCCTTCTTCATGATCTTTGGATAAGTGCATTGAAATTCTTTTCAAGTCTGAAATGTACTATAAAAACTTGCTATATGCTGTTAATAATAACATATGACTGGCACAACACAAACACATACTCAAAACTTACCCCTTGTAACCTTTGAGAGAATGGTATCAACCCTTCCTCTCTCCCTCAACCCTCCCTCGCCTCGTTTCACTGGCTTAAATCTAAACCCATTTGTCATTAAACAAGCATTTTGTTCACGACAGGAAAGTACTACTGTATTTCCATTCATTTTCGACATTTCTTAAATAACTAATTGTAGTACAGTGGTACATAGGTACTAAAGACACTCCCAGGACCAGTAGGATGACAGAATTGAATAAACATAATTTCTCACACAACACAAACACGATACACGGCTGCCATGTTTTTCAAACACTGTTATGCTCACTTTGAAGCACAGCTGTTTATTTGCAAAAAAAAAATAAAAAAAGAAGAAGAAAAAAAGTCAGGAATAACTTTGTAACACTTAAAATTCCACAATACACATAGTAGCATATCTTCTCTTTTGAGTTATATTGCACATATTCATGATACATGTATTAGCTTGTAACAGATATGGATAACCACACCAGCAACATTTTACGACACCGCTTGCAATTGCTACAAATGGATACTATGCACATGCAGCCCAGTCTGCTGATTGAATGCACTAACACAATACTGTATTCTCACTGGTGGCGTGCATTTTGGAAGGAGGTTTATCTGGGTCATGAGCTCACAGGTAATGTATGAGGTCACCGAGTTAGATCTGACCAGAATGACCACACGTCGAACATTCCAGATCCACATAACTAGTTGTCAAAAGCCTGGTCAACTTAAAGGGATCATACAGTTTGGGTTGAGACCTAACTTCAGGTTTCTAACATTTTGGGGTGAGATAATGAGAAACCTCTTACGGAATATGAAAAAAGCATGTACTTCCAAGAGGAGTCCAAAGTTTATTTGATGAAAATTGGTTTTGAAATGGCTGAGATATCCAAAACAGAGCGATTCGAATAAAAGGTGGGACCCACCATTCATTACGATTGCTTTGTTTTACTTTGTTTTGGGATGTCTCAGCCATTCCAAAATGGATTTTCATCAAATAAACTTTTAATCCCTCTTTAAACAGAATGGTATGCTTTGTACTATTTCATGAGTGGTTTCTTGGTACTGCAAAAAGTTAAAAGCCCAAGCCTATCTCCACCAATACTATACCATCCCTTTAACATATTCAAAGTTCACGCATGCCTTTGACAACAGTTGTTCCTGGCAACTCAAAGGCCTGCCCAAGGCCTGCCTGACATGGCAAGAACCAATGCCAATGAAACTGTATTCAAAGTATTGTAATGCATTTTGTTGGAGTAAGTGGATTGTTTGTGGGTTCTTGGTCAAACTGTCCATAAATTTGAATACACCAGTGAACCGACCCGTTAGTGATGAAATCTGATTCATTGCTCATGAGCAATAAGAAAACTTTCTATGAAGTCAAATGTCCTTTCTCTAAGTATCATCTGTATCATACACAAATATGAATGAATATTACAAACCATCTGGATATACCCATTAGCCCACTCCATACAACAATCTCAAATCTCCAAACACTTTGTGTACAGGACTCGGCTTGTTTCCTTATGCAACAAGTTAAGAGTGCATCAGTCTGAAATGGCACCTTACAGTCTGTGGCTATTCGGCAGATAGAAACTCCTTCAAGAACTTGCCATTCAACATACTATGTACTAGTAAACTTGCCAACAGGGACACTTTGATGTATTAATACCCCCATGCCACATTTTTTCTCATTGGTCACTCGTCGGAAGCAAAGATTGTTGCTTCCGGCCACCCACCGAAGTGTATCAGATTGCAGTCTGATGAATCGACTTGGTTGATTGACTATCAGGTGCATGTCAGCCATGTCACATGTGACCCTCATCGGACGATCTCGTTTCATTGGATCATCCCCTGACATGTCGGACACTGACCTGGTAGTCGACCAACACAAGTCGGATTCATCAGACTGCCATTCAATACATCTCGGTTAGTGGCCGAAAGTGATAAACTTTGTTTCCGCTGAGTGACCAATGAGCGAAAATCTTTGTGAAATGGGAGTATTACTCTTGATTGGAACACAGCATGTCACGATATCAGCTGAAAGCGGGATGACATGTGATGCGTGCATACGTACACTGCTACAGGAGTACGACTGCTATCTCATAAAAACCTGCTTGAAATTGAGAATACTACTCTGTACATACTACCTCGTGCAACAGAGCACCAAAGTGTGATGTCATAGCCATGCATTGCCATGGAGACCAATTCTAAACGACCTCACCTGACCCCGAATATCTGTGAACACTATTGTTGCCAACCATGCTTGCACCTGGTTCCAACCCAAGCTATAACAAGAGACTGTGACATCATCACTATACAGATAATAAGTATACTTCAGACTGCTACTGCTCAATTAGAATCTTGCAAAAAATGGATGACATAGTGACTGTAAAGCCCGCCGCACACTACACGATTTTGCCCCGATTCACCGGTCTTAAGACCTTCAGACTAGAAGTGTGACGTCACAGTCTTGCCATTTTCTAGTCGTACGACTGGGTCTTAGCGCCAGTCGTAGAGATTTGACATGTTGAATTTCTACGACCAGTCGGGAGCTTTCAGCCATTCACAATGCAGTAAAATGCAAGCTCACGCAGTGCGCACTGCGCGCGCTTTACAGTCGGGTCGTATAGTATGCGGTGTCCGGTCATACGACTGGCCTTAAGACCCAGCTTGGCTTAAGACTTTAAGACCAGTCTGATCGTGTAGTGTGCGGTGGCCTTAACACACAATAAATCTTTCAATTCAATTGTTTAGAGTTGAGGTTCTTTGGGAAGAACTCCACTTATGAGTTGTATTTCATTCCTTACATTTCTTTTTGGACAATTTCTGAAATATACAAGGATACTGCAGCTAGACCATAGCAATATCTCCAAATTTCCATTTGCAAGCCCTAGATAAGTTGCATGAAAGTCATCTTTGTGTAACTGTTGCATGGACAACATACATTATATTACAAAACATTAAAAAAAAAAAGACCACTGTCATGCACCTTTAGGAGTATCCTTTACAAACATATTACTGGCATTTGATATGAATAAATGAATCCGCAGTACTCAAGATGTCATTCTCACACACTGTATACAAGCCAGGAAATCCCTGTGTGCCAAGTACCTTCTTTTTTTAACAAAGAGACAGACACACAATCTCAAAAACAGGGAATATATAATCATAAAAATATACACAAATGCATATCACAGACAACATTGACAAAAATAAGTTCAACTTCAAGAAGGTATTTTCTTCTTCACATAAAGAATCTCCTTGTATTCACAATTAAGATAAATAAACTTATATGCTCCTCATATATATATTTTCTGGACTCTTTACATTATGTCACACTATGTAGGAATATGACCAGGTACTGTCTTTGACAGGAATCTTTCTGAAGTTTGAGGAAAGTAACTTGTATCCTTTCAGGGAATGTCAAGATAAGTTCGAGACAAAACTCCACACCGTTGGCTCTTTGACAGAGCAACATCGAATTCTTCAGTAATAAGCATGACTTACTGAAATATCCTCTGAAACATTTCATTCACAGGTCTTCAATTCCATGTTTGCAGTGATTCTTTGCCATGATTTCAAAATTAACACGACAAACACAGAATATATACATTATGCCTATGAAGACTGCTTACATTAAATTTGCAGATACCCAGAAACCACCATTCATTTTTGTTTTCTGTATTATGTTTTGAAAGCTCAAAACCTGCATAGAATTTGGGAAAAGTACAAAGGACAAAAGAAAAAAAAAAAGAAGAAAACATGGCCAGGCTTTCCTAAGAGAATGTAATTTGGTGTGATTTCAGCGTGGACATCTTGACACAGCATACATATTGTATTACACACTCAATAGAAACATACATTTGTACTTCTCAGCATATCGATGGAGGAACTTCGATGTTGCAACTTGAGCTGCTGCATATAAATGTGTAATAAGCCATATTTCTGGATAATTACATCAACAATTCCATGACCCCAATACATCAAACCAAAGACATTAACTTACGTGCCACATTGCAGCAATTGTAGATGTCACGCAGCAGTAGAAACTATAGACAAGACTTTGGGACAACATTTGGAATGCCTTTCATCCATATATAAAAGAAAACTATGCATCATTTTTTTTTTGGTCATTAAACTGTAAACCAAAGCAGACACACAACGAAAACCTCTTGCATGTACAAATACCATAGTATATACACTACACCTGTAGTTGCAATTGCAGCTGTTACAGCAGAGCAAATCATTCTATTCTCTCTCTCTCCCTCTCTCTCTTCCTAGAGGCTGTTATGATAGTTACAATACTGATGCCCATTCCCATACAATGACATCAATGATGATGATGGCAAAACTGAAAACGACGATGATGATGACGGCAACACTGAAAACGATGAGGATGATGATGATGCTTTGGACCACGCTGTGCAGTGTCTTAAATTGTGTTTTAGCAACACCTATACAGCTGTCTTAACCATGATTGTAAAACGAAGAATGTTCGCATGCATTTTAATTTCGCGAGAGCAAAGATTCAAGAAATTAAAATGCACATGAAGGTTCTTGTCTACACTATAAGTATTGAATGCCAGCTGCCATTCGCGAAAATTTCATGCCGTGAATTGCAGCTGGCTCCTATTGGTGAAAATTTCATGCCACGAATATATCATGTTTTACAGTATCACTTGTTATATGGTAAATTGAGTTTTCATGCAGTTGGGTTACATGAAAAAAAATAAATTACACATGGAGTATCGAGTTACAATAGACTAACACTGGTCACACACCTTTTTTTCCAATATGCTCACTTTTTTTTATAACAAAAGATAAATATTTAACACTAAGGAGAAATTGTACTACCGCGAGATACAAAATATCTGCAAAATCTCTTTCCATGTAACCGATCAAATTTGGGTATGTTCCTATCTTGGGATGACCACAGAACTTATCATTATTTTACCCTGAAAAAAAAAAAAAAAAAAACGCAGATATTACAGCTGAGAAAGCATGTGATTTTGCTGTAACTAAATACATTTTATAAAAATTCAAAACATATATGTTTGGCAGCGTCACTACTTCTTGTCCTCTTTTTAAAGTTTAAGTTCTGGAAACAGAAACTTGTTTTGTAGAAAGTTGTTATCATATCATGTCTCTTGAATGATTGACACCATCTGAACTTCCAAGCCTACTTCCCCCCCCCCCCAAAAGAGTGTTCATCTGGTGGCAGGTTCTCTTACCATTCATGTGTGTGACAGCATGTGTGTTTAAACACATTAAGACAATTCTAAATCATTGGAAAGGCCTAGAGTCTGCAGAAACTAAAGGTAAAGCAGTTTCCATATGCCTGCAGAATTTGCTCTGAAACGGAAATATATGCATATGAAATGTGTGAAATAGCGCTGTGACAACTAGATTTCAGTTGGGGTAGCGATAATAATGCAAAGTATTAGCCCAAAAAGGTATGCCAAAACTGTTGCAATCTGAGAAAATATCCAATCGCGGTTGCTATGGAATTTTTTACAATCGATTATCGGTAATCAACAAATCGGGCAAGAGCAGTATCCATAAATATTCCGGGTTAGAATAAATCAAATGTAGCTTGAGAAATATGATTGCTAGGGCATGATTGCTCATCACATAATGTGCGACCTATATGCCCACTACTGAACAGGGAAGGCTCTTGTGGACTAAAAGTCATGTATGCCGATCAAAATTGTTTTACATCTTTGATCTCAAAATACTCCATAACAACTCATCCTGGCAAATCATGTTGGCCAGATGAGTTTTTTGGTAGACCCTTTGATATATTGGAAGCAAATTTGAAGTGGTGGAAGATTAATTTTTGAGCCCTTCTGAGAACTATGCTTTACATTAAAAAAACAAACAAAACAGTTTACCTGAAATACAAAATTGAGACAATTTTAAACCATTAGAAAGCTTACAATTTAAATATGACAGGATGACTGTTAGGTAACGGTATCAGGCTTCTGAGGGGACAGCTTACATACCAGCTTCACAGTGTGTGAAAAGCCAAGCTGTAATGTCACAATCTACAACTGTCTTGTTGACTTCAAAATTCTGTCAGATATACGACGTCGCTTGCCATGACAGTGTTTTATGAGCCCATGTTAACCTGTCTCCTTGGAGATCTGGAAGCCCAATAGACATTATAGGAGATGCACGATGTCAAAGCAGAGCTATATTATGAAAATTCAGTGCATCATACATAAGTTAGCATGAGCATTGTGCTGCATACGGCACCAATACTAGCAATGCAGGTATGGGGGAGATGTTCTTTCAATAGCACGAGGGCTCTTGAACTTTATTATGGTTAAGTTGGCAATAACATTTTTTCCAAATTCATGAAATTTTTCCGTCGAGGTGTTTTTCATTGCAACTGATTGACAAATTGCCCTACATCAACGTAAATAAGCACTGAATTGATCAGTGTTTTAGTATTGGCCATGATAAAAAATGTTAATCTTTGTTTTGAAGTTATTAGCTTCTTGTCACGGATCTAAGAAGAGAAGCGTAAAACACTTATTTGAAGAGAAGAAAAGATTGAAAGCATGGAAATTTCCTTGTAACATGCAGTATCTTGTTATATAAATGTTTGTTACTGTGAGTTTTTCATGCATTTCCTTGGTCATATTTGTCTTTTTCATAGCGTTTGCTTACATGTAGTTTGCAAACATGAGGAGGAATAAAGGCTATCTGTAAGTATTGTGGGCTGCAAAATGATGGGTTCTACATACAGAACACATAGATCCAAATCTTTCTTTGGTTCAAATTTACATTAATAATCAGCAATCTCCCCAAAAGAGTGAAGCAAATTGCTTACAATGTATGATACTGTGAAAAGAGACAGGAAGTTGTTGATTTTCGTGCAAAACTCCTCACAAGAATGTAAAATGCCACCAATATGCATATCATAACCTCACCGAAAGGTATGTGAGCTACTGCAGGGCTCATTCTACCACGGAACATGGAAATAATAATGCCTCCGGCACCCTTTGGGCGGAGGCATAAGAAAGGTCAGCCATGCAGTTGGACTACATTAAACTGTCTGAAGCAAATAAAATAAGAAGCTTTCATTCACACAGGATGCCTCACATCAAATTTCATTTCAAGACTTGTATTATAATCTCAATAAACATCTTTGTTGTCCAACCCACTTGATAGGCATATGCAGACTTTAAGAAGTGAGTTCATAATTGCAGTTTGTGGTGGGGACTCCAAACGTTAAGTTGATTAATCCAATGATGGTGTCCCTGAAATCCTTTGAGTTTAGAAATGAGTTGCGTAGTACATGGAGTACACCGTGATCATCACCTTTTCACAAACTTGGCTTCATCGCCAGGTACATGTGACACTTTAACCCGTTGAGGACGGTTTGATTTTGCTACAACACGCATTTCCCATTCACACTTGCCCGAGTATACTCGGGACTCGTCCTCAACGGGTTAATATGGTACTGTTAGAAAGGAAGTAATAATTAAAAGGAGTCTTTTTACCACAACAAGCAATCATCTTCATGCACTTATTAGATTGCATAAGGCTATTAAAGTGGACTGATCTCCTACTCCAGGGCTCTGAACTAGTTTATCAGGGCAATTACCCCCAGAGGACAATTATCCCCTGGCTAAATACTGGTTAGTGATAAGGTTAGAGTAAAATTAGGGTTAAGGTTTGGTTTAGGGTTAAAGATTGGGTTAGGGATAGGGTCAGGGTCTGGGGTAATTGCCCGGGGTTATTTGTTTTAGACCCTTTGGAAGTATTAATACAGTGAAACCCCGTTATAACGAGTTCGGTTATAACGAGGAACCGCTTATAACGAGGTGATCGCGTCGGTCCCGTTTTCCTTTGCGTGTAAACCTATGGCAGAACGAATCGGTTATAACGAGTTCGGTTATAACGAGATTCCGGTTATAACGAGGACTTTTTCGGCGCATCATGATAAAGAAAAACATAAGAAATTTGATCGGATATAACGAGGTACCATTTCTTGACTTGCCGCTTTTCAAACACGAGACAAATGAAACATTGAAAATCGAATTCACGCTATCCATGTCTTTTTCACGTTTTGCAGAGAACGGTTCCTTCCATGTTTTCTCTTAAACCACGCAAAAAAACAACACATTAATACCATTCGATGTTCCTACTAAATTATTAAACATAATCACTCGATTTTCTTTTTCGCGAGATCACACGCGTGCGTAATATAGGTCAGACCACAGCGCAACAAGGGAAAAAAGATAACGCACTCAAAAACTTTTCATGTAGCGACACTCGTGGCAAATATGGAAATTGTAATGCGTGTTCAACTCAACATTATATCCTTTCCATTTGTAGTCCCGACTTCAGTTCTTTTGCTTGTTAGCAAATATGAGTGCATGATTATAGCCGAAATAATTAATGAAATCGCGATCTCGCCTGGTGACAGTAGCGTAAAAATAGTTGAATAACGCAATCCTGTCGCAATTTTTTTAAGAACGGATGGATACAATGCGAAGGGATTTTCGGCAGATGATGAAGAACGCATCTTTAATCCTTTCGGGCGCAACGATAATACATTATATAAGATTATCGCCGAAATGATTCATGAAATCATCGCATTCCCGCTGGGCACCAACAGCGTAAAAATACCCCGCAAGTTACGCTAAACGACGCACGAATGTTACTCTGAAATCATCGCGATCTCGCCGGTTGACAGTAGCGTAAAAATAGTTGAATAACGCATGTTAAGCTACTTAGTCGTTGTTCAGAAAAAGAAACAAACGGGATCTGGGTTTGTTCATTATCACAATTCTAACAACGCATTTCACAATGAAGATTTTCTTTCTTTCAGAATGGTCTATGAGGAACAGATCTGCGTAAAAAGGATCACAACCTTCTAAATTCAATCCTGTCGCTTATTTTTTAAGAACGGATGTACAAAACGCAGGCTAAACGCTAAGAGATTTTCGGAAGAAAATAAACAACGCATTTTAATCCTTTCGGGCGCAACGATCATACATTGTATAAGAATACAGCCGAAATGATTCATGAAATTATCGCATTCCCGCTTGACACCAACAGCGTAAAAATTCCTCACAAGTTACGGTTAACGACGCATTTTATACAATGTGATTTTAATATAATATAGGCCTATACTTCTCAAGAACATAACGTGCACTATTATGCGAAGAGATTTTCGGAAGAAAAATAAAGAATTAACCTATTTCAACCCCGACTTTTTCGCCTAATTCACAAATAATTTCCCTTTATTCTCTCGATAATAATGATCCATAATTGTGTAATAACAACGCAAAGGATGTCATTGTTGGGTATATTATGACGTCGTGCTTATGTTTTTCTTTGTTTTTGATGCGTACGGTTATAACGAGGTACCGGTTATAACGAGGTAATATCGCCGGTCCCACGGACCTCGTTATAACGGGGTTTCACTGTACTTTAGTGCAATAGGACTTCATCAATCTAGCTTGTGGGGGCAAAAGCAAGGTTTGTATACAACCCTATCCCCCCCCCCCCCCAAAAAAAAGGATGCAATTGGTGTCCTATACAGGGTGGCCCAAAAAGAACGGAACGCCTAAGATCTTTAATTTCAGCAATATCGTTGCAAATATGTCATCATGTTGCATACTATTTGAAAGGCCATTCTTTTTCCAATAGAATGACACCAAGCTCTTTAATTTCAGTTAATGCGTTATGATTTTAGCCCCATTTTTGTCAACCCTTGCAATTTTCAAAATGTGATCATTTTGCACTCTCATACATAAACCAGTGAGAATTCGGCTTACCGTAGAACCAGTAGCGTTCGCAATGTGCGGAATGTGGGGCGGACAGTGTTATTGTCGTAAGGTCCCTCATTCACAATGGTAACGGACAATGACAGTCACATTCCACACATTGTAAACGTTACTGCTTCTATGGCAAGCCGAATTCTCGCTGATTTCGATGTCTCTGAGAGTGCAAAATGATCACATTTTGAAAATTGCAAGGGTTGATAAAAATGGTCCTGAAATCGTAACGCATTAACTGAAATTAAAGAGCTTGGTGTCATTCTCTTGGAAAAAGAATGGCCTTTCCAATAGTATGCAAAATAATGACACATTTGCAACGGTATTGCTGAAATTAAAGATCTTAGGCGTTCCGTTCTTTCTGGGCCACCCTGTATAGTTAAAAAGAAAAAGAAAACGGAAAATAAATCATGAGCAGTGCCATACTCAGTAACTTGCATCCAAATATTTGATTTCACATACAATGTATAAAAAGACTGATATGAGCTCACAAACATAGAGTATAAAGCAATCACTGGCTTATCAAGTCTGGTACTGCATGGCCAATTGCAAGTATTTGGACCGGTGCAATTGGTCACTGGGCTAGTAGACATTCTGACACATTAGCCCCAGTGGGCAAGTGAAAATGTAAAATCCCGCAGAACTCTGGCAAATGGTTCAGTGGAAGTATCACATAAAAAAAAAATCAATCTTTCTTTAATTTGTTCATTTTCTCTCTTCCTAACTTCCTCTCCCCCTCTGTTCTCATGGTGGGACATCTGGGTAGTCATGTGACCAAGGGTCAAGGAGAGCGGCAGCTGGAGTGAAAACACACTCACAATCCACATACTTTTCAGACTTTTCTTGTGTAATTGGTTTCAAAATTCTGTGAAACTGTCAGACATGGTCTATCTTGACATTTCTGACAGCCACAAGAAATTTTGTTGATAAATTATGGAAAAGAATGGTAGAACACGGATTCTGAACGCCGACAGTCAAAGTTCCTTAACACCATACTGTGCCATCTTTATCACCATGTACATCTGTACACTGCTAGTGTACACTGCATTCACACTCAAGCTCCACATGCGTACAGGCAAGCTGTTTGTTTCCACTCCAGCTACTGGAAGTGATGTGCACGCCGACGTGACCATAAGAATATGCTCCACCCTTGTTTTGCTCACTTCACAGCGTCTCGTTGCAGTGCTGTATTCCAGCACAGTAGTGCAGCATGAGATTGGCCAGCGTCTGCATGCGTTCCTCGCTGTGCGACAGCGCGTCCTCAAGGGCCTGCTTCTGCTTGCGGCGGCGTGACTGCTGTACTTCTTTGGCCAGCCGGAGCTGGCGGTCAGCCTCGTCATCAATCTCTGTCTGCAGCTTGCCGATCTGAATGGAAAAAGATGAAAGCAACATTTCATAGTTAAGCAGGGTGCTACATAAGCACTTGCCAGATTGCCTGGGGCAAGTGAAAATCAAAGTGTTTTTGAACAATGAGAACAAATGCTTGTCCAATTTGGGCAAACAAGAAGTTTTGGAGCCACCTATTTTTCACTTATTCCCCCCTACAAACCAACATAGTCAACCATACAGAAGCCCAAAGATAATTGCTGTTTAGTGATGCAACAGGCTTTATATCTCATTTCAGCAACTTTTACAACACTTCAGTAAAGAAGCCCCAATGAAATGGCAACACTTGATTGGACCAAGTTTGTAACTCCATTTATGCATGCAAATCAATGTGTGCTGTTTATTCAAATGATTGTGTTTTTTTAAGCCCTTGACTCACACATGATATTAATTTTCAATATAATTTCCTAATATTTTTGGACTTTCTTTTCGGGCAAGTAAAATTAATATTCGGGCAAGTATTTCACAGCAAATTTGAAAATCTGCTTGCCTGACTGGGCAAGTTGTAAAATAAAGTTATGTAGCACCCTGGTTAAGTCCATGCTCGTCATCTTACAGGCAACTTTGGCATTAGTTGAATCAATTGGAAGTGGCAAAAGAAACCCTATAAAATAAAACACTTTAATAGTGTTTAAACACTAGGCAATATTTGACAAATGTAAAGCACACGTTTTTAATTTTGATCTGAGAATTTTCTCTCACTTGATCAAAAGATGACACATGGTCGCAAAGGCATAAAAACAGATGAATCATTTCATATTTTTTTATATCAACATCTGCAAGGAGAAAAAAAGAAAGGACATGCAAAACCCATTGTAGTAATTTCCTGTCGTAGCTTAAACACGCAAGTCTTTATCCATTTGTAATCATCCTGGTTAACCTCAAAGTATGAATATTATACATTTATACAAATGAGACATAAGAAGATAATGGAAAATAAAAACTTAAACTCACCATAGTTTCCAGTTTCTGCTTTCTCACATCCACAGGCATCTCGATAAAAAGCTCGCGACCCATCTAGTAGCCATGAAAATCACAAATGGAAGAAACAAATAAGTAACATCAGACTCTGCACAAGGTAACATGCATCATTAAGGTTTTGTTTTGCTCTTTTTTAAAAATAAATTGCTGATTTTATTCAAATGTGACAACTGTGAGTGGCAATGCACTAATCCCAGGAAATAAACAAGTTCACTGGGTAATCTTTTTATCTGTCACTGCTTGGCCACCCTTACTCAAACTTAAGATTTGCATCCACTGGGCATGAGGAAATCTATCGACACAAATGTTCCTATGTATTTACACTTTTTTTAAAATCCAGGCACTCAGATATTTGGATATTGGTATCTGAAAATTACTTAGGAGAGACCACCATTTTGATCGGGCCTCTTCAACCCAACCAATGAACAGATATTGAGAGCCATGAGTGTCAGAGTGCAATCATTCACCCAAGGTGATTTTCATGAGCATTATGTGGCCACAGGTGTGTCACATATCACTGCAGATATATAATTTACGGATGTGCCTGAATAACACAGTACATCATATTCAGTTTTTGTATTTGGCTAAGCTTGAAGAAAAAAGGAGATTCCAGGACCTGTTATCTAAAATTTGGAAACACAATGATCTCTGAGAGTCAAAGACAATGATATATGAACACACTGTACAAAAGATGTCCCTATGTAAGAACTATGCACCACTGGAGGAGGTGTACAGTTTGCTTGCATCACTAATCTTATTTTGGGCACACAGCATCAGTGCTGGTTGCTTCTGAGACTGGTAAAATAAGCCACTCATCTTCAAACATTTGGAAACATACTGTAAAAGTGGAAATTTTCGTAGCATGAAAAATTAGTCGCGCGAAAATATCCACTTTTACAGAATATAACATGACATACCAACCCTCTTGGAACCAAAATACTCTCCCCCTTGACTCTGCTCTACCACATGATCTGCAGCTCCTGATATTAAGTGGAATTTCTTAGAGACATATTAGCATTAATACTTCTACTGACTGTACTTCAAGGGGAATTCTGGACCAGTGAAATGTAAGCTTGAAAAGAATGAGTAAAATATTACAAGCGCAACAGGGGAAATTTGATCAAAATCGGATAAAAATTAGAGAAGTTATAAAATAGTAAAATTTAGCTAATTTTCAGCAAACAGTTCTCGAAAAATCAATATAAGTATGCAAATAGTGAGTTGACAATGTCACTGCCTCACAACTCGTCATATAATTTGTGTGTAAAATCTTGAAATTTCCAATTTCTTTTTTTTTAAGTGCAGTTACGCCAGTCTTAAAGGGTGTGTACAGTTCTGGTCGAGGTGAGGATTTAGCTTTAAACGTTTTGCGAGATATTCAGAAACCACTCTATGAGATGTCAAAGAGCATGCAGTTCTAAGGGGTATCAAAAGTTTATTCGATGAAAATCGGTTTTGAAATGGCTGAGATATCCAAAAACAAGGTGAAACAAAGAGATCCTTAATAAGGTTGTGGCATGTCGCCTTTTATTATTAGCACTTTTTTGGATATCTCAGCCATTTGAAAACCAATTTTCATCAAATAAACATTGAATCCTTCTTAAAATAACATGCTCTTTCATATTTCATAAGAGGCTTTTCATTACCTCACTTAGGAATGTTCAAAACATGAATCCCCACCTCAACCAGTACTGTTCAGTCCCTTTAAATCCTAATGTATCTGACTGATCGTTATTTTGAAGTTATTCAGCCAGGAATGATATCATGTATTGCATGGTCCACAATTCTCTTCGAATGCAAGCAGACTGGGATGTGGAACAGACCTCTCTAACGGCAGTCATGACCATTGCATCAGTGTCGTCGACTCTGCTGCCCTCAGCGGCGTTCAGCTGCCTCAGTCTCCGCTTCAGCTTGCTCAGCCGCCTCACCATCATCTCAACGTTCTCCTCTTCATTCTCCTTCTCGTCCTCCGACGAGGCCTCTGACTCGTGTGGCGACGGCACCGGGGAGGGGTTCGGTGATGGATGCGGAGTGGGCCGACGCCCAGCGACGGATGAAAGGCCTTGGCTGGTAGCAGCTGCGTCCTTGACGGGCGAGGCCTGATCCTGGCGGCGAAAGGCCTTGTTTCTAGAAAGTGTTGTGCAACAAGAAGTGATTTCACTTTCACAATTTAAAAAAAAAAGGCTGACAAGCATTTATCATAATTTGTCACCTCCTAACCCACTTCTCACAACATCAGGGCGTGCTATATATCAAGGCAATGAGAATTACCACAACACCTCCTTTCTGCATTCCAGCAAGCAATGTACACTGCAGACTTGCAACAGGAAATTACATTCACAGTCACCTATAACCATGCTTTCAGGCAAGCATCAAGCAAACACAAGTCATTGATAGTCAACATAGACGTCCATGTGAAGGTAAACATTGCAAACTCTGTTTAAGGTCATTTTGCCCCCAATAGATTCTGCTCAGAACAAAAGCTCAGGTCCCTTTTGACTCCAAATTCTGTTTCTCTAACAGAAAGAATACATAATACATAAATCCAGAGCATCAGAAAACTGATGAAAGAAAAACATTATGGTAATGGTAACCTTGGCTACCTCGGTTTATCATTTGGGGTATTAAATGTTGTGGTATGGAGAATCAAAATTGTAAACAACTCATTATGAACTAGTATGCCTCTCTGGCCACTATTCAACAAGAAAAGCATCCTTATCCTCTGGTTTTAGGAAAGAACTTGACCGGTTGAAGTTCGTAATGAATGACCATGAGCCAGAGTGGACAGGCAGTTGCGTCTTTAACTGACCATTCTCCCTCTGACTGACTATAATCCTGATGTGTTACAAGGAGATCCTAACCAAAGGTTGGAAGTAAATGACTTAAACCAAACAGATCACATCCAAGTCCCCATGAATGTATGAAGTGAATACACAACCCCAGTCTACTGACTGGACTGAGTCTTACTGCTCATTTTCCCTGCGCTTGCCAAAAATCCTGACCTAAGTGTTTAATACAAGGAAATTCTTGCCACAGATTTGACGTGAATGATATAAACTTTACAGAAAACTCCCAAGTCTTTATGAACGCATGAATTGAATAAACCCACAATCTCCTGATTGGCAACAGTAACCAAATATGATAACGATAAGTCAAATCTATTGTACATTGGGAAAAAAGTGAGGGGCGGGGCAATGAAGACTGCCCATTAAAGACAGCTTTTGGTTACCTGTCACACGGAATGCTGGCTTGGGTTTTTTCAGAACACTTTTTGTGGCATATCAGTTTGCACAAGTTACATCGAAGAGCATACTTTGTCCACACCTGGAAGAGTGAAACATACAGACAATGCAAAGGGCATTTGTTTTTTCTTTCATTTTCAAGGGACCGATGATGATGATGCATGGAGTGATACAAGACAAAATGACTTGCTCATGTCTGAAGACATGTCTAAGACACTTAAGGTGAAGATTTAGTTAACATTCCCATACATGGTAAAAGTAAACATGAGAGTAATTGTGTGCTCAGAGACACAGAAAAAAAAAGATAAAAGGAGAGACAGGGACCTGAAAATTAGTTTGTTGAATACTGATACTGACATTGACACATATCTAGCCATCTTCCACATACTAGCCATCTTCCACATAGTTAGATTGCAAAGGGGGAGGGCAGAGGGCTAGAGACAAGGTTGCAAAAACTAAGGACAATCTAGAAAAGAAGTATTCCATGGAAAAAAAAAAAGAGTACATTGACAGACATGGAATGGCCAAAAAGTATGTTTTAATAACTTCTTGCTCTCCACAACATCCTGTGCACACTATGTATTTCATATCTTACATGCATTTTTATACTAATGATCATGACAACATTTTCCCTTCAAAATGTGTCGTGTGCTGAGCTGAGCTGAAAATCAAGGACCACATTGATGTACAGGTTGGAAGAAGCCTTCAGTGGTTAATATGGGGGTGGGGAAAGAAAATGTGATTGATGAAGAGATTGCACAACAGGGCATCACTAACAATATTTCTTCCACTGACCACGCTGGTTAAAGTGGGTTTATAGCACCCTTTACCAATGCGGAATTATGACAAAGTTACCAATACTACTTTTGAAATGTTTGCTTTGACTCACTCATAAGACAAATCAATCTATCAATCACAATGATGATTTTTATATTAAAATTTTATACAAATGTGATATTTTGCTGTTCTGCATCATTGTTGAGGTACATGTGCTTCATCCTCACCTTTTTGCCGCAGAAGTCGCATCTGGTGGGGGCTGAGAACTGAGTGCCCACCAGTCTGTGGGGCTGGGGACCAGCCGCCGGAACATGAAGACTGGTATGGCAGCAATCCAGTGGGCAAGAAGACATGTCAGGTGGGCAGGCAGACCCCAGGCAGACAGAAACAGGCGCCAAAATTCATGATGATGCCAATGAGGATGGGGGGAAGGATAAAGGTAGGATGAGTGGAAGACAGCGATGGAGAAGAAGGGATTGACAGATATGAAAAAGATAGAGAGAAGGAGAAGAAAGAGGAGAGGGGGCAAGACAAAATGCAATCAGATTTATGTTCAAATACTACAGGGAAATACTTAAAATTGTAAAAATTGTGCAATAATAAGTAAGCACATGAAGATTAATACGAATGAACCATAACGGAAGAGAAGAGAATGCAGAGATAGACAGAGAGAGAGAGAGAGAGAGAGAGAGAGATGAAAATATATATAGAAAGAGATGGAGCAGATGAGAGAAATTGAGATAGATTACAAGCCATGGCAAGAGGAAGGGATGATACGAAAACACAGAAATAAAATGCATGAGCAAATCATACCACAAACAAAATGCAAGGCTAAATCACCCTTCAAAATGCAATTTAGGTGAATTGGGCAACAATATCCATAATGAAGGAATACTGTATAAGCTGTTACTGTATAAGCTGTTATTTTCGTGAGGGTTTAATTTTCGCAAATTTCGTGAATCACAGTTGGATCGCGAATTTAACAACACATGAAAATGTCTCCATGCGCCCTTGTTAATAGCGCATTAACGTAAACGTTGGCATCAGTTCGCAAAAACAACATCTCGCGAAAATGTCTATGGCCTCGTCATTCGCAAAAATAGCTGTACGCGAAAATAACAGCGTATACACTATTTTCGTGAGAGCTAATTCACAAATCACAGTTGGATCGCGAACTAACAACATGGATTGCTAAAATGTCTACATTCACTAGGGTAATAGTGAATCATACACGAGTGAAGGTGCCAGTCCACAAAAACATCTTGCGAAAATGTCTATGACCTCCTCATTCGCCAAAATATCTCTACGCAAAACTAACAGTGTATACAGTAGGTGTGAGAGAATGGTTGCATAAGTGCATTAAATTGCATAGGCATCAATATCATCTTTGAAAACATGGAAAGCATATGAAACTACCACTGTTTGTAATGCCAAGTTCACTCCATTCGCAGATGCTAGCTACGATGAATGTACAATATTCTGTTGAGCTACATTTAGGGCAATGGCCATGCAATTTTTCAGGTACAATGTATGGGAGCATGCTAGTGGCCAATCTTGGAAATGATTCACTCACAAATGTCATGCGCAAAATACCTACTGCCAAAGTTCAAAAGGACCTTTCACCCAATACACCCCTCTGAAACTGCTCATTGTCTGATACAGCAAGTCAACCACAAAGAAAAAGAAAAGGAAGAAAAGAGACAGACACACAGACAGATAGAAGGAGAGAAAGAGGGTGAGAGATTTTTTAAAAGGGATAAACACAAGGAAGGTATAGATTGTGAAATTTCAGACAAAAATCATAAGATAGTAAACAAAACACATTTCAAAGTCTTTGAAGTACATGATATCCATGCAACAGAGCAACTAAAATTGGAAACGACAGGATAGTGAATAAGAGACAGAAGTCATTTCAGTAAAATCAATTCCACAATGATTTGCAGGTAAGACGACAGTCTAATATGGGAATTCTGATTCAAAACATTTTATTTAAATAACATAAGCAAATAAAAAAAAATATTTCTTGTCATATGACAAATTGTAATTTCATGCATTTTAGCAATAAATCATCGCAACAATCTGGAATCAACAATAAATAAAGGATGGTAAAATTTGTGCATTTAAGGTTTTTACACTTCATGTTTAATGACAGCTCATGATATTCACCATGCTAGATGTACCTTAAAATGAACTGCAGGTGTGACATTTTCAGCAAATACTGAGATACCTGTTTTCCTCTCTCCCTCTTATGCTTTTTTTAAATGTTTTTCTTTTCTGAAATTTATCGTAAAGAGTAATAAAAAATGGGGTATCCAAGTTTAAGGCATACGTACATGACTTCAGGTAAAAATGAAGAGTTGAATCTATTCACACACTGTAAATCATACATGTGTTATATAAACATCTTGTGGTTCATTTTCATGGTTCACTAGTGTAATATACACATGTTGATGGTTCATTTTCACTTGTACATGTTTGTTGGGTTCGTAAATGGCTGTATGGATGAGGTTTTATGCACACACACACACACAAAATGCAAACAAACGAGAGTGAGAAGATTCACTATTGGTATTAGTGAGGACACACACAGTACACAGTAAGGACAAATGTCACATAAACATACAGATGATAGGAAAATGACATCAAGGAAAAGTAGTGAAGCTACAATAAAGTTGCACGAGGCAAAATAAGAAGTATCAATGAGAGGAGTTGTTCACAGGGCTAACATTTATTACATTCATCTTTGAGAGGGTCTGCAGTGCAAACTTTGTAAAACTTTCTGCAAAACATTACATTCATGAAACCAAGATGTTATTTAGAGGGGTGAAGGTTCAGGTATGAGACAGAGGGAAATAGAGGGAGACAAATTAAAGAAACTCACACATGAACATTATATTCACGTCTGCTCTCCTGCATCAACTAATGAGCGAGTAGACCCCGTACACCCCTACTAACCCTAAGTCATCTGGTCTTGAGGTCTTCTTGGAGGGACCGGCCTTCCCTTTGTCTTCCCCGCCCGACTTTGGCTTGCTCTGACCATCGTAGGGAGAGAATTCGGGCCGGTCCGCTCCAGCCTCCTTGGCAAGCTTGGTGGGTTCTTCGAAGGGCTGGTGGTGGAAGAAGAGGGAGATATCTCCGTAGCTGAGGTTGCTGTCAAACCCAGGATGGGTGAAGAGGTGCATCTGGGACGGGATCCTCCTGTAAAATGAAAGTCAGACCATCATCATGAGCCTGTTTTACATACCGTAAAGCTTACTACATTGATGTAACCATGGCAGCAACATGTACACAAACAATTAATGTAAGTATCTCTTTGATGTTTGCCATTCTTGCTCCAGTAATACAATCACAGCAACCTATTATTACTTTGAACCTCTTTATGAAATGTTCCCGCAAATCCAGTTAAGCATTGTACGCATGCATCAACAGTTTATCCACAACTTTTTTAAGATGAAACAATGAAGACAATATGCAGAAAATTAAAGTAAAGGATGTGCTAATCTAAATGACATGCTGCTGCATGCTTGAATAAATTCCATTCATTTGATAGAGCAATGCTTCAATTTTTCTGCAGTTATATAGTCAACAAGGTTAACATATCGACAGGATGTACAGCGTTAGCAGGGACTACAATGATTACCTAACTCTCCATAGCAAGAAGTGTGGCATGTAATATCATTTATCCCACCAGAGGATGTTGACCCTTGAGAACACAAACACTTCTAGCAATATCAAACTTTGATTGAGGAAAGCAGTAGATATCACACTATCACTGTAAAGTACGCCGACACATGGATGATATGTATTGAGTAAAGATGCTTGCATTTTGCATCCACAATCCACATCAGCACATACAAAAATACACAAACACACATGTATGAGAGGTGGCAGGCTGTTGAGTGATTTTTCAAGAAGGGAAATTGTAGGTACTTTAGGTGCTCTATGGGGTTAACACATTGAATTCAGTGTTTATGCCAGGTTTACATTATATTCCCAGCAGCCATTGCAAACATGTTTCAGGCCACCACGAACAAATTGGGTAGGATGTAAATAAGGAGGAAACTAGATATATCGCTACAGCGACTGATATGCCTCCGCCATAATGCATGGTTCTCCTAATAGGTCTATAGTACAATGTCTTGACAATGTGTGATGACAGTTTCACACAATTGGCAAAATATTAAAATGACAGGTTTGCCACAAATGTGCTGAATGTTCACTTTCCTAGAACTAGGTTCAATTGGATGAATGATTAAAATGTCAGAGTGCAAGTATTTGGGGAACTGATGATTTTTACTTGACTTTTGACCCTTTTATAAGTTTATGCATTGAGTAATTTTCAAGGTATTGAGAAAAAGTATAATTTCAGTATCAAATGGGAAAATAGCATTATCTAAACCTGGCCTTTGACCTTTGACCTCACAGTTCCAAAGAGAATCACTGTTAGGTTGAACATGCATAAATATGTAAGTTTCATGACGATACCTTGAGTTACTTTTGAGATATGGAGGAAAAAGTGCAATTCAGCACTTTCACTTGACCTTTGACCTTTTGGCAAGAAACGTCCCACAGAATATATATTGGGTAATACATGCATACATCAAGTTAAAAAAAAAAAAAACTTCTGGCATTGCATAAATATAAGGAAAGTAGTGATATTTTGAGGAGTTGACCTTGACCTTTGACCCCCTGACCTTTGAACCATGACCCCAACTTCCCTAGATAATCACTGCCCATTGGAACAAGCATATACACTAAGTTCCATGAAGATACCTTGAACCATTTGCGAGATATGGAGAAAAACATGAATTTTCAACCTTTTTTTTTTTACAAAATAACCTGTGACATTTGACCTCTGACCCCGTGACCCTAAAATCCACACAAAGTATTATCCCCCAGGATATACCCTCATACCAAGTTTGATGTAAAACCACCACACGGTTCTTGAGATATCGACAAAAACAAAACGGGACGGACGGACGCACGGACGGACGGACGACCCGAAAACATAATGCCTCCGGCCACTTCGTTGGCGGAGGCATAAAAATGGCCTAAATCCCATGCACTACATTACGGGCAAACAGGGCCCCCAGGAACATAACAAAAACCTGGTATTCTGGCATCAATCTTCTACTCACGTAGCACCGCCTCTCTGTTCTGGAGGCTGCAGTTTGAAGAGCTCCAGGTGTTCTCCAGACAGTGTACTGACGCATTGGAGAGCCACGTCAACCAGGCACACGCTGGTGTAGCCAATCAGCATGTCTCGCTCCCCGACAGTCATGCCCAGCCTGTTCCACACGCACACATTCAAGTAGCTGTCGGATTCACCAACGTTAAATGTGAAGGTCTCGTCCCACTTTGGGTCCTGCAGAGAGTAACCAAAGCCTTTGGATATCATAAGCATGAACAGGAAAAACAGCAGTATCTCTTTCCTAACCCCCTCCCCCCCCCCCCCCAAGAAAAACCAAATAAACAAACAAACAAACATACAAACAAGCCACAGATGATGACAGTGTTGCAAGAATAAATCATTACATTTGAAAGAAAGCATCATTAAGAATAATCTTTGGTTCAATGGGCTTCAACGTATGAGGTAGTGCAAACATTACTTCCTTATTATTTATTTCAGTTAGAACTAGAAATGTCGCTATGGCGACTAGTATGCCTCCGCCATAATGTATGATTCTCCTAATATGTCTACAGTATGTCTTGACAATGTGTGATGACAGTTTCATCTAAATGGCAAAATACTAAGTTGACATGTTATAATGTGTTGAATGTTCACTTTCCTTGAACTACGCTTAATTGGATGAAAAGCTACATTTTCTATGAGAGCCTGTATTTGGGGGATTCGGGGACTTTTACTTGACTTTTGACCCTTTTATAAGTCTCTAGGCATTGAGTAATTTTCAAGGTACAGAGAAAAGTGTCATTTCTGTATTAATAGTAAATTGTTAGCATCTTGACGTGGCCTTTGACCCTTGACCTTTGACCCTATGACCTTATATTTCCCAAGACAATCACTGTCAGGCACAACATGCATATATATTAGTTTCATGATGATACAACGTACCTTGAGCCACTTCAGAGATATGGAAGAAGAAGTGAAATTTAGCACTTTCACTTGACCTTTGACCTTTGACTTTTTGGCCAAAAACTTTACAGAGAATCTCTAATGAGTAATACATGTATACATCAAGTTTCAAGAAAATTCCGGCAGGCATTGCATAAATATAATGGAAAAATGAAATGTAATGAGTTGACCTTGACCTTTGACCCCCCTGACCCCAAAATTCCCTAGATAATCACAGCCAGTCAGTACATGCATATGTACTATGTTCAATGAAGATACCTTGAACCATTTCCAAGATATGGAGAAAAAAGTGAAATTTCAACAATTTCACTTGACCTTTGACCTCATGACCCTAAACTCTCACTAGAGAATCTTTATTAGGCAATACATGTATATATTAAGTTTCAAGAAAATACCATCGACATTGCATAGGTATGGGGAAATAGTGAAATTTTGAGCATTTGACCTTGACCTATGACCTTGAGCATCTGCACCCAAAAGTTGAAAGGAACAACTTCACCCTCTCATACATATACCTGCAAGGTTTCATTACAATACCTCAAACGGTTTTCAAGTTATGCTGTCCACAAAATTGATTACGGACAGACGGACAACCCGAAAACATAATGCCTCCGGCGACACTTCATGGCGGAGGCATAAAAATCAAAGTGAATTTATAGATAAGCATACGAGGAAATAACAATAATTGACCCTTTGAATTTCTGTTTCTTGGTTTTACTTTTATGACGCTCCCTTGGGATAGCTTTACCAAATAGACAGTGTACAAGAAGTTCATTTTTTATTGCTCTTGATCACAATTGCCATGACATGAACATTTGGAGAAACCATATTGTCTTGACAAGAATCTCAAAAAGAACTCACACGTGCACTTTTCACCAGGCAAGTTTCTTGAATATCATCCACTGCCGTCCCTGCCTCAGCAGGAGTGGCACCTGAGGAGGGCGGACCACCACCCGGTGCATCCGTCTCCTCAATCTGAGAGGTGAAACTGGACACGCTGATGGTGTCAAGGTCCATGTCTGCAATCTTGATGGCATCAGTCTTTTGTGTCAGACACAGACTGGCTCCTTCCTCCTTGGAGGCTGCCTTGAGGCTGGGGTGGATGGTGTCCTTGATGACCCTCTTAAGGTGGCGCAGCCGGTCCTCATTGTCCTGCTGCGTTGACAGCTGCCTCACCGTCTCGTAGTCCAGGCAGGACGACAGCCGTCTTCCATCTGACGTCGTCGGCTGTTTGTTCTTGCGCTGGGACAGAGGCGAGTCCAAGCTTGGCACCTGGAGCCTGTGAGCTGCAGTGGCTTGCTGAAGGTCGCTCTGGGCCAGGTCGCCCTGGGCAACGTCGTCAGTGTCGTCGTCCTTGATGCCAAGTTCATTCATGATTTTGACGTTGATGAAGTCCTCATAGTCATTGTCCAGAGTCATGTCTGGCACAGAGCGAAGGTCAGGCTGGTCATACGCTGCAGAGGAGGCAGGCAGCGTGTCCATCTGATTGATGGGCCGCTGAACTTTTATTACAAACCTTGAAGAAGTGAAGACCGCATATGGCACCAAAAGCAGAGAAAACGAAAACAGAATGAGGAATGCTATCTTCAGAACACTTCCAATGCATCAAAATGTAGTTCTTCACAGAGCGGTCAATAATATTTACATTGCAATGATCAAAATAAAAGGGGTCTTACTCTGTACAGGTTGTACTAGACAAATTCAGCATCAAAACATCACTACATAATTACATACGCACAGACAAAGTACATTTTATCCTAATATGCATTGACCTTTGACCTTGGGTCATGGCACTTGACCTCTATGTCTTCAACTTTACAATTGTGTATAGCATACTTTCCCTCAAACCACTTTATGGACACTTCCTGTTATTGTAGCTTGGCTGAAATGACCCCAAGATCACCAACGGCAACAATCAAATCTTAATTCTCACCTACCAAGGTATGCCTGCGTGTGCAGCTCTTGCATTATTTTAGAAGAAAGAATGCAGATAAGTTATTTTATGCTTTGTAATTTTCTCTATGCCAGCAACCTCTGCCAAATGGTACCTGCTCACCGTACTGTACCTCACTGGAGACAAGAAATCAAAATAATGTTTTTGTTTGCTTTTTTTTTTTCAAAATGGTGCAGCTACATGTACTTTGGGCTTAATCTACATCAATATTTTATGATGTCACAGCCTTTGCTCAAGGAGATACTCACTTCTCCTTCGCTTGTTTGACAACTTTCGAGGCTTGTCGGGCTGACGTCACTTTCACACCGTCAATGTCAAGAACAACATCCCCCTGGTAGAAAATGAAGACAATGCAAACATAGGGATAATGAGTTCTCAAGATATACACGGCTCCATTTTCTCCTGTGGTATTTCTCCTGGCAATTTGGCAACAACATTTCGTTCTATAGTTGTAGGATACTGTGCTTGTATTTCATACCCCTAAATTAGCAAAAAGAAACAAACAAAAACAAAAACAACAACAACAACAACAACAACACAATGCTTTCTGCAAAACAAAGGTAATATATGTAGACAGAGAGAGAGAGGACCTGTAGGTATAGCCTTCATTCATCAAATTAGACAAGAAATTAAACAGGAAATATAAATGATATACCTCAAATTTTGTTTTGTGAAAATGCAATTATAATGAAAGCATATTGTTCACATGCACAATGTTGAAGTACATAAACCTAACACATATGAACAAGGAGGAAAACGAAAACAACACAAAAATGCCACTAGGAAAAATACAGAAGTGATGAAGAATTTACACATAGAATACTACTAAACCATTAAATTGCTTCAAGTGACTGCTACCTTTCTTAATTCTGTCTGAGCGACTAACGAATCTGGACTGATGCTTGCCACTACCACTTCCTTGTTGTATATTCCACGGCTGAACGTCACACCCACATTCTTCGGATTGGTTTTCTGGATGATTATTTCCAAGGAGTCGCCATGGAAACGCTGCTCGATGTCACTGTGAGTCCAAGGATGAGTGTCTGCAGGAGAAAAGAAGAGGAACAGAAATCTGAATGGTGACAGGGTTTTTGAAAATCCTGGATGAAAATTTCCTTTAAGGATTACATGTGTGCTGATACACAAGCACTGAAGAGAAGTCAGCATAAAACAAAAACCAGGATGAACACACAAATTTACCATGATCTCACTACATCGTGCTCCAATTATCACGCAAACTTATAACAGCATCCAATTTTACACTTGTTAGATATCTAAAAGAAATGTGGATGAAGTTCTTCCACAAGATTGCAATTACCATATACCATATACTTACATGCACATTCTTAATGAAATACAATACACAGCTAATGAGTACTAGTAACAGAAATTTGAATATTAAAAAGTAAGCTGCAATTTGATTTTATGTGTAAAATGCCGATCAACTTGCATGGTCAAGGTATAATTTAACTAAGTCAGATTGGAATATCACAACGTAACACTGATGGCACTGACATTCCAGAATGGCAGAATTCCACCATACTCACCCAAGCACAATGTGATGTAAATATCAGAGTTGTGGCCAAGCTCGTGATTAACTGGCAAACGGCTGCACTCGATGACGGTGACCTGCATACGACCCAGTGTGATCTTGGCATCGTGGACGTGGAACTCGTTATCCGTTGGGACGGGGGGCTTGGGAAAGAAGGGCTTATTCCGAATCTTGTAGGCAGGCAAGATGTGCTTCTTTCTCAAGGTCTTTCGCAGCTGTGTTGGGGGAAAGAAATGGCCCATGGAATATTGATGGCTATGTTTCAGTTCTTTTCAGTTTCTTTTATTTCTCCACTTGTACAGATGAAATCATTATGACATATCAACAATGTTCACATTAAAATATGAAGAGTGCTTAAAAGATATGATTACATGTTCATATGAACACATATTTCATTGTATCTCATCATATCTAAATATTGAATTTTTGCCACTATCAGATTTCGTGTGTTATGTTTTCAATATAAAACTTCAAATACATTATGAATAGAGTTCAGGCGAAGGGTCATATTAGACAAATACAACATTTTATCTCAGTAAAATTTTCATGATTTCGTTGGCCTATATGTTATTACAGTCCAATTGATTTCACTTCTCAAAAAGGAATAACTACTTAGCATTTAACAGTTCACTCTGCATACAGTCTGATTGCAGAAACTAGACCCTAACATCAATCTATTCATGTTTGAGTGCTTTGCAGGAATGATGACTGAACCCAAATGTGCATGTCACAAACAGTATGTGTAAAAAATTGAAGACTTTCCACAAAGGTTATTATCTAAATTACATCAACCTAAATTTCAGCGGCCATGGTATGTCGGCATACAGATCCTTAGATGATCTATATCAGTTGCTCAATGATTCGCTTATCGTGAAGGCCATCATATTAATCTTGTTTCATATCACATGATCTACAACACCGGCAGTAAAAGTGCTGCTTCCAGGCGGACTGGAATTGTTGCTTTAGGGCTAATAACCACTACCATTAAAATCACATGATGCATAATTGAATTTCAGTCTGTAGAATGATACATAAAGATTAATGTTTGCCTTTCATTAGAACGTTTCTAACAAACTCACACATGTCTAGTATGAATATGATGAAAGAGAAAGAGAAACAGAAACAGATGTCAGGAATATGATAGTATAAAGTCTGTCAATTCTATGAACAAGGTACCCTATCAATTTGCAGCTTACCTGATTTAAGATAAGTGACCCCAACTGGTGGACTGTGCGGCCTTCAAAATGAGTCTCGATGTCAAATTCTAGTTCTGGTTCCTGAATAAAAACAGGCACATCAATGCTATCAATGTATAAAATCTATTGACACATCAATATCATATATTAATGGTCTGACAAATTAAACATACTGTATTACTGAAACACAAACTTATCCATGATGTAGGAGAAAGAACAAAATTAGAAGGCAAACAACATTCTACTTGAGAAATGGGAATTTGCTCTGGTAAAGCATGCTAGATCTTTTGTTGTTGTTGTTTTTTTTTTTTTTTGGGGGGGGGGGAGGTTGAGGAGGCAGAAAACATATCAATAAGCATCAAAATACATTTTTGTCATCTTGGACTACAAAAAAAAAAACCGACAAAAACAAAACAAAACAAAACACACCAGTTTGCAATTCAGTATACAAACCACATCTTGATTGGTACAACAAGAAGAGAGTCACAAATTCAACATTCCCTATCTCATCCAACACTCACTTTAATATATATATTTTTTTAATACTGAAAATATTTTTCACGTTACCACCACATCTCGAAGAAAAATTTGAGTGCAGTAAGTTAATATGAGATTCTATTCAAATTTATAAATTACTAACTAATAAATGATTATTGAAGTATTACGCTGTAATCATTTAACTAAGGTATGTTAAGGAAAACATGACTCAAGTGTTGCTTAAACTTCATCTAGATTTATTACAAACATCTTTTAATTCCTAAATCTGTCCATTAGTATAGTATGAGCTGTCAAACAATTCTAATGTAGATATCTTTCCTTTAAATGGTGACACTCAGCTCATATTGCCACACAAGAAGTAGTATCAGTTTCAATTGATCATTCACAGCATCAAAAGGGGAAACCAGCAGTGCTCTCTCAATGAACTCGGCTCACCTCATAGAACGAAAATGACCAGTGTGTGTACGGCTCACGAGCAAACTGCAGTCTGGCTCTCCCCTTCAGCTTGGTCACAATCACTGAAATGTAGGCCGATGTACCAAACACAAGGTCCACGTCCACAGAGACTCGGAAGCCCCCTCCGTAGTCAAGGTCAACTGCTACATCAACAACCTAGCATATTTATAAATACAAAAGCCCTTTCATTAGATATTTAGAATTGCTACACAATTTAAAAAACACATATTGAAATCACCAAATGTTTCTTTTTAAGGATATGCAGGATTTACATACGTACTGATAAAGCTGATTACCCTTACTACCAAGTCTATGAAATGAGCCTACTATGTAACAACATGTATTATAAAATGGGTTCAAGAATGTAGCCAATAGGAAGCTCTGAAATGAGACACACCTCCTTCCTTTACTTCAGTACTATTGCACTGCCTGTAATCCTATGGTAGATTGCCGATCGTCTGTGCGCGCGGCGGCTCCTTCGATGAATTGCATGCATACGCGTATGCGCTGTCAATCCTGTAAACAACTTCTAGTTCGGGCTGCCGGCCGGCCGCCTGTCTTCCCTTGTGCATAACATATGTGGCGTACGTACGTATACTGTACTATACTATACATATACGTACACTTTGTACAGTACAGTAGACCAAGCGTTATGGGACCGGACGCGTACATGGAGTCACTTTGAAGAGCAAATCCAACGATTTAGCAGGTTAATTCTCACGCCGTTTTCAGAGTATGTTGTCTAGTAGGCCTATATGAGGAGTCTATATCAAGTCTTTAAGGTAAAGGGTGCATATTCTATGTAAAATAAGTAAGTTTTCATGCGGGTGTCCAGAAACCCAACCCCCCATTATACTTATACTGTATGTGCGGGACTTCCGCGAGTGCGACGTGCGTAAAAGTTTGGGACGAACATCTTCGGACGTCTTGACCCACAAAGGTACGTGAAAAACGCTGAAAAATGATGTTAGTTTTCGAATTTTCGACCCATTTTATAAAACAAATGATGCACAGGATTATTTCGTGGCGTTAGTGTAGGCGTAGCTCACTCTCGGGTATTTACAATGTAGTGCAACATGCACTCGGCTTCGCCTCGTGCATGTTTCACAATTGTAAATACCCTCGAGTGCACTACGCCTACACTAATGCACTCTATCCTGTGCATCATTTGTATAATAACCCATACATACAGTACATACATACACGATAGCTGTCTGTAGCAAGAATGGATATCGAATTACGAATTCTGTGATACATGTATATTCACACCATAGATAAGTCTATTCCAGCTTAGACAAAACAAAGTGGTTTTGGGTGTGAACTGCTCTATATCACACATTGGTTAGTCCGCATTTGTTTACACTTGTAACATAAATGGTGTTCTACAAGTGTAATATCATCAAGAAATCATTGATACATGGGTTAGCAAAATGCAATAGCATGCACTGTCAATTAAAACACTCAAAGATGTTAAAGAAAATCATGAATGATGCTAAGCATTTGACAGCTGAGGCATATATGATATGTAATATGTAATCAGAGCAAAAAAAGATAAAATATTCTTTTTTTTTAAGCATAATATCATTCTTCAATGTGTATGGGTACAAGGATTCATTAGAGAGAAAAAAAAAGTTCTGGAAGAATCACAAAAAATCTAGTACCACATACTCTTTACAAACTTTTCGTTTTGGCAGTTCAGCATAAACTTGTCTTTCTATGGCACAGTAATATGCAAACTGTAAATTGCAAGGCACAATATTTAGCAATGATAATGACCAAAATTTATAGAGTGCCTTTTCTATACAGACTCAAATTGCTTAAGTGACAATTTCAACAAAATACAACAAATCCGAAATTTTCACTGAACAAACAAAAGACAGAAAGAACAACTTACGCTGCACTACATTGTCAATAGCGATTTACAACTAGGTGCGAGCTGTTATTGCAAGACCAATATAAATGATTCTTCTTAACTATTCTTGGAAAACAGAGCAATTACTCATATCAAAGGGGCAGAAAACATAATGTAAATGTGCTTCTCTTTATAGCAATACCTGTGGCATTTGCGACCCTTCCTCCAGGGTGAATTTCATGAGAGTGACTCCATCAAGAGTAGGAAATGATGATCCAAGACAATAGTCTCTCACCTTGATATCAGAAAAGACAATAAGCACATATATTTTAAAAATGGAAATCTTGGCGGTGTTTAAATTTTCGCACATTTTGCGCAACTAGAGACTAGCCCCCCCCCCCCCAAAAAAAAAAGCATGCGAATATTTTTGCTTGCCATATGATAAAGTATTTGATTTATTCATTCCGCAGAATTAGAAACATGTAAAACTCATCTTACCAGGCCAAGCGCCAATAAAAATATTAGTGTGAAAATGTCCACTTTTACAGTAAACCACTAATTTAAGATTGTTGGGAGAGGGTAAAGCATGTCAAAGTTTTTGCTCCATTTCTATGGAGCACCTTCACAAAGCTATACAAAGGTTCTTAAGCATACAATTGCAGAGAGAGCTAAAGGGGAACCAGTGTGCTATCAATGGAATGTGATCCTTGGGCAATGTGCCCAGACAGGAATATAATAGTATATGGAGATGCACTTCACAAAAGTAAGAATTTGATTAAAAAGCAATTGTTGAACAAAAATATGACCTGCGGATTAGAATACATCACACAGATCATAATGAAAACTCATCGCCACAATAATAACATTTTCCCTAAATCTATATGCCTGATACTGGCGTATAGATCTTGGCAGGAAGTCTCTTTATTCACTTTCTTTTATATCATTTAATAATAAAAAAAAAAAAACCAAAACATTTAAAATGTATACTGCTTGAAAGCAAATACTAGATGATTGAACTTTGGCATCATCATGTGAATAAAATATTACTACTCCTTGTTCTGTAAATTAGCAAAGAGATCATACTTACTCCATTTGTACTTTCATACATATCATCAACACACTCTAAATAATAACATGTTTATTTATTTATTCAATTCAGTATGTGATGGGAGGCAAAACATATGCTTTTCTCTTCGGCAGCTGTGTTCAAAAGAATGATGTATGTTACTAAATTGACAAATTGGAGTGACTATACCTTATAGTCATCAATCTACTTTCTCAAAGACACTGAACGTCTTCAGTACACATTTCCTAAGTAACCATACTCACAGTAATTTGCTCCAATATCTTTCCTGCAGTCTTGGCATTCAGCAGCTCCTGAAACTCTACGTTCATCTTCTTAATGATCCATCGGCGGACGAAGACAGTGTCCTTGAGCTCGCAGAAGAGGAAGCTGATGAGAGCATTGGCAGCATGGCAAGACTCCTTCTTGAAAAGGAGTAAAGACGGATTGCGCAGCTCCTGAACATGCAACAAGATCAGGGAATACAAAAGTGTAGAGTGAAAGTGTAGAGCCATCTTGGCTTGTGGGTGTCCCTTATCAGAACATGTCCAGAATCACTGGTATCATTACTATCAACAATGCCAGTTTTCTAATGGATGACTATACTATACTCTACACAAAATACTGTAAAAAAGTGGAAATTTTCACGGTGTTGAAATTTTCGTGCATTTCGCGCAACCAGAAACTAGCGCGAAAATAAAAGCACGCGAATATTTTTGCTTGTCATATGTTCTAGTAGTTGACATTTTGATTCCGCGGAATTAAAAACATGCGAAACTCTTCTAACCCCGCCGAGTGCGAAAAATTAGTCGCGCGAAAATATCCACTTTTACAGTAAGCTTTGTGACTAGCATATTTTGCCTTGCCTTTTTAGTGCCTGCAAGGAACTGATCAACTTGTCAAGATGGCCGTTTATTTCTCAGCTGTTGTTCACTAAAGTGCAGAATTGGATGACAAATCCCTGATGTAACACAACTGTACAATGTGCAGACTCACTGTAAATTAAAATGACACACTGACATACATAACAATAACATCCACTACACAACTTCAAGAGAAGAAAGTGTAAAAAAAAGAGAAGTACAGTCCGACCTCTCCATCCAGCCTCCCTTTATCTCGATCTCTCAATTTTCTGGACGCAATCTTGCCATGATTTTTTTTTTTTTTTTTTGTTAATGTATACCTGTAATTACGGGGAAAAGGGGGATTTCAAACTCAAATGAAATTCCTACACAAACTCATAAAAATTACATATTACTCTCAACATAATTAACACACATTCACATCTAATTTTCATCTATGATAACATACCTTCAGACATTCACTACCCCCAAATCACCACAAGAACAAGGGCAGAAAAATGCAACTGATTGACAATTTGCCCTACATCGATGTAAACAATCAGTTGCATAAAAACCTCTTGACGGAAGAATTTTGTGAATTTGAATAATTACGCCGTACCCTCTGCATGCTGTAAGGATTAGAACCAACACTTGCTGTCAAGCCGAAGCTCGGTGGTCTAGTGGAGATGACGCATGTCCGGAGATCAGGAGGTCATAGGTTCGAATCCTGCTCGAGTATGTGTGTCCATAATTTTTCATCATGGCTACTATACTTATATACTGATCAATTCAGTGCATATTTACGTCAGTGTAGGGCAATTATATCTGGCCAAGTCCCTTATCCAGATTAGCTTGGCTCCAGACATGTCAGGATAGGAGAGGTCGGACTGTATGCAAAATAAAATGGGGGGGGGGGAGGAGGTTAACAGCAGTGGCTTACCCCTGATTGCTGGACTCTGTCATAGAGGTGTTTCTTGGGGATGGGTTTTTGAGGTTCATGCTTAATGTACCAGTAGAGCCAAGAGGCTTGGAGAACCAGCATCAAGACTCCCCCAAAGAGGACAGACAGGATGATCACAAACAACATGGCCGCTAGATCACTCTGTTCTCCTCCAGAGAAGCACTGAATAGAATGAGACAGGTGAAAGACACTGTTATTTGAGGAGTGATATCCTCATGTTACAGCACTTGTTATTGCATGAAGAATATTGAAACATGTGGCATAATAAAAAATGATGTTTTGATATTTAAATACGATCTGAAGATGCATTCCTTACACACACAAAAAACCCACAAAACAAAAACAAAAAAAAATGGAGGTATGCACAAAGTGCAGAGTAACCTGCAATTCTTTTTTTTTTCTAATGCCTATCATATCCTGCTCTTGTGAGTCTTGTGTAAGAGCTGAAACAAAATGCACAGCGGCTGAGGACATCTTCATTTCTCAGCAGCATGCATTTTTTCAAACCCTGTGCGTAACTCAATCACCTGATCTGTCATAATATGTGAAATTCTTCTTTTCTAACAGTCACATGTGGACTGCATTTAAAATGTTAGTCTTTTATACAGTGGTGGATCCAGAGGGGGGTGCACCAGGAAGGTGCCCCCTCTTTTTTTTTTGTTTAAAAAAAAAGAAATAAAAACAAAATGGGGGGGGGGGGGGCGAGTGCACTCCCCTTTAATTTTATAAAGGTGCCTCCCCTTTATGGAATTCCTGGATCCACCCTTGTCAAAGAATATTTTCTGATGGTGAAAGACATCTTGAATATGGTTAGAGTGGGTATGGTAATTAACATTAGTCACTTAGAGAAGTACACACATGTCACAAGGAAGCCTATACTGTTCTACTGGTAATTAAAAAAAAAATCGATGAAATAATGTATATGATAAATACGGAAACCTCAAATCCCATCACATGTTCTAATAAAAAAAAAAAAAAAATCAATCAATGAAATAATGTACTCTATATGGCAAATACGGAAACCTCAAATCCCATCGCAACTGAAACTATAGGCCTACCACCTCTTTAACATGGACTATGAGTATGAGGTCGAGTCCCCTCCCATGAACACATGACATGGAATTGAGAGCGCTTGTCTGTAGTACCGGTTAACGTGGAGGGATCATACATACTGCAGATACTCTAGACTAGTAGTATTGCATTGGATGAGAATTTAGTAACTTTTGTGATCGAGAGACGAAACCACTTCAGATAAATTTTAAACTATAACATACAGTACTAGTAAAGTGAGTAAAGAGCATACAATTCTAGAGGACTTCAAACTTTATTCAATGAAAATTGGTTTTGAAATGGCTGAGACATCCAAAAACAAATTAAACGAAGCGATCCTAAGGTGGTTACGTTCCCACCTTTTTTTTAGTACTTATGTGACATCCTTCTTATCATATGATCGCTTTGTTCTGAATATATCTCAGCCATTTCAAAACCAATTTTCATCAAATAAACTTTCATCATCATCATCATCATCATCATCAGTATACGGAAGTATTAACTAGGTAGTCTTGTCGAGACTTCCGGTCGTTCCTTTCTGGTTGTACATGATCCTACCTAAAAGTAAAACTTGGACATGTAAATTTACGTGCATGTGGGTGAACGGACTAGGATTTGTGGAAGTAATATTCTATTAGAATTACATAATAATATATGCTCTTCCATATTTCATAAGATGTTTAACGTTAGCATTATCTAAAAAATTAAATTTTATCATTTAAAAATTGTCAGAAACTTGAAGCCCCATCTCAAGTGAAACTGCATCATTTTTATTTTGAGCCGACACAAATGCAATCACCGTGCATGCACCAGCTGATATAAAACTATAACATGTTAGGCCTACTACTATTACAACGCTACGCAACGTTAGTATTCTGATTTATTCTGATCACTGCACTACAGTGATCTAATTGTAATGGCCATGTTGGCAAATACAAAGTATCGACGCTATCGCTAATTTAATTATTTTCTAAATTCTTCTATTTACTATTATTGACATTGTACTCCAGCAAGCATAATACGTACGTGGAGGCAGCAGCTCGGATCTGGAGATCATCAGATGAGACTTTTCTCTCCTGTTTTGACGCTGTATTGTTCATCGATCGGAAGGTAAATTTATGAGGCGAAAAGTGTTATCTGCGGTATCCCGTTCACCGCATGCATTTAACATGCGATTGCCTTAGAACTGTGTGTATGTGTATTCTGTGGCGATTCACCTGATTACAAGAAATTGCCGAGCATATGTATTTGTTATTTTTGTTATATTTTTCGATAAATTAAAACAATTTTCCAAATTATGGACTCAAAGAATAATCAGAAATATTTTACAAACGTGGTTGACTAATGAAACTTATTTTAAAAGGAGAGGAATATATATTGATAACCATATTATTTCTCCTTACACTATACTTTACAGGAACGAGGCATATTTATATCTGTACACTCGCGCTCCCGCACGCGCGCTCGTCTCTACGATTCCGCAGTTCTTTTTAATATTCAGTACCTGGGTTTGCTACCCACCACCCACCCGCCACAGACCGCCACTGTGGGTAGCCAGCCAGCTAGCTGCAGCACAGCAGGACGATCCACTGTCAACAAACCGGGCAATCCGTGCAAAAGGGTCAATTGCTAATTGTGTACCGTGTGACCATGCTACAACAGTGCTAGAGAACGAACGAAGATTCAGACCTGAGTTCCTCTCGTTATAAAAAGGCAATCATAAAGAATTAGACTCCTTCTTGAGGACAGGTTCAAGCCAATTCAAACTTCAAAGGTGAGACATTACTTCTCCTCCAGACTTCATTTTCCCTTCACCACCATGCACCACCAGACCAGTGCAGTAAATTACTGTAGCTTTCTAATGTCAATGACCGCAATTTACAAATAACTGTTGAAATGAATGGCCATCCGGCATCCGCACCCACCATCATCATGACAACTAAGTAGATCTAGTCTAGTATAGAGATCTCTAGATTGTCTAGAAATTGTACTTTGGAGAATTGATGACTGATGTAAACTTGTAGTTGTAATTTAGGGAGAATAATGTTTGGTTTTACATGTTCCTTTAGCTTTGTGTTCATTTTATTCAGATATTTTAACTTATTATGATAATTATACATAACCTAAATTTTACTACGTTGAATCAGTGATATAAAATCAGTCCTGACTTGTCTAGATCTCGATCTCTACTCTTATAATAATAGACATTTGTGACCGGCAACAACGGTTTCAGGTAAAAGTCAGGAATTTTGAAAATTCATTTTTTCATTGAATCACTTTGCCCATTTCCTAAGCTTTAAATACATTGATATAAAACACTTGTATTCTCCAGTACGTGGTACTGTAAGTGGTCATATAAAGCGAAATATAACACACTTTTTGATTTGTTAGCCTGACAAAATTGTGAGAAAATGGGCTTTGAAGATTCCCCTCATGCTCAAAGACAATGCCCAGCGGCGGTGCGAGGTGAGAATCACCCATCCGTACAGTGGTGCCAATCGAGATTTTAAGCTCCGCCTCTCGCAACCATAGCGGCTTCTGATTGGCTCACTGAGAGAGTCAAATTTCCCGGGCACCTTCCTCGAAAATCTGTGTATGGAGCCAAATGCACAATGGCCCGAATTCACGAAGGTGGTACAAACGAAACCATGGTCTAAACCATGGACAAAAACCATGGAGCGCCAATTGTCAAACGGAATATTTCGTTACGAAATTTGTCATTTCGTCGACAAAATGACTGTTTCGTTAACGAAATTATCATTTCGTGGACGAAATGTTCATTAGTTACAAAATGTTGTCATTTCTTTACAAAATAATAATTTCATCGACGAAATGACTGATTTCGTAGCGAAATATCCCATGCGACACTTGGCATTCCATGGTTTTTGTCCATGGTTTAAACCATGGTTTCATTTGTACCACCTTCGTGAATTCGGGCCAATGCGTTTCGCTCGGGTTTGTTTACCAGTACGTCTTTCAAGATGGCGGATACGATAATTACAAGCTGCTGGTTGCGTGTGTATGGTGCACGTATACTCAATGGCATCCACACGCTATGCCTGTGTGTATACGTCACAGGAGCGGGTGGCACTTTCCACATCTTTACAAATCACATTTTCATAGTGGTTGATTTGTCTTGTAAATTTCGTCATTGGGACCCTTTCGAAGGCAGAAAGATGAAAAGGGTCACACTTCCTGTTGTCTTTTTTTTTTTCAAGCCGTGAATGTGTTGCATTGTGCGGTAGACAAGCAAGCAAACAAACCAACAAACAAACACGACTTTACTTAGTTTGGTGCAATTTTGACGTTTACTACAGTGTGTTATTTGAATACTGGTCATTTATTACCACTCCTTTTCTCTCTTCTGCCGTCTTTTTGAGTCAACCCGCTGTCATATTTACTACAAGCACAATTAAAAAGTCAGTTTCCGATCGTATTTTGCACGATTTGTGTGCCAATTTGTCACTCTGATATGCTTAAACCATGTTCCCTATCATATCTATTTTTCACGTTAAGTTAGTGCTGCCTAGTGTTGCTGTTCACTTTTTGTTTCACTTCCGTTGTCGAACATTGCGGTAGAAAAGCTCGGATAGAAAGCCAAACGAAGAGCATACACTAAAGACCGAGTGTAGTGATAGATATCTATTGTAGCAACAACAATGGAGCATGCATGCGTGGACAAAACATTTCCAACATGCTGCAAGGCGTATCGCCGAAAGACGAACTATGTAAATGTGTGCGACGCACTATCCAATCGCACGCGAGGTGCCTCTCCGTAGCAACACTGGACATAGTGGCGCGGCATTCGAAAGGAGATCGAAACTGACGAGTGTGATCCAGATAGTGTGTTTAAAATTCCATTTTCGTTAGGAAAAACTTAGTGTTATGCTGTGAAATTTAGTGTAGATGTACAAAACATATCAAAGCTTCAATTTCTGAAAAAACCCAAAATCAAAAAAAATAATGGTCAAAATCTTTGTACCCCGCCTAGGAGGGAATTTGCTCTTGCGACTTTTGCCTGAAACCGTTGTCGCGGGTCACATTTGCTAGAGGTCACTGCCCATCCAACAATGCAACATACTTAATTTATGACATGGACCTCATAAATGGTATTCTAAATTTTTGCAATTGGGGAATTGTCAGTTCATCAGGCACTTCAGTTGATGTCTCATGATGTGGCATTGTTGGTGACAATTGATATGATGTGGACTAAATTTACATGTGTCAATAGATATTTAGACCAGTAGACCTACATGTTCTTTTTTTTTTCTTTTTCTTTTTTTGGCCATTTTTTTTTTCCTTCTGGTGGGTATATTGATGCCCATTGGCATAGAAGTCGGTCCCATAGAGGGCGAGGGAGCCATCCATGCCAGATACACACAGCACAGGCATGAACCAAAATGCTACCCACAGAATTGCAGAAAGGATAAGCAACGCTCTCTGGGTGAGATTCTAATCTGTGCCCAGTAAGTCAGTCTCGTCTGAGGGCAGTTCAAGAGATCTAATCCTTACCCCGCCTGGAAAGGTCTTGTCATGTCATGCACAAATTGTGTACGACTCTGCAAATTAAAAACTTCATAAAATCTAATGATTGTTTCCTACCAAGTGCTGCATATGTTGAAGTAGAATGCACTGAGCCAAACCCAAAGCAAATGGATTATTTAGTAAATTTGATTGTTATTTGTCAGTTGTTAAGGTGGTTTCAACCTCATCTTTTGCTTTTTCTCCATTCTCAAGTCACGGTGCATAAGAACTCAGAGGTAGCCATAATTGCCACCTTAATTGAATACTGGTAATGAATCTTTGTAAATATTTTTACTAGGTGCCCTATAGCCATATTATATGCTAAGAATATCAGGGATCACAAATAATTTCAAATTCTCTTGATCTTAAATTGGGGGGGGGGGGGGGTCCATGCCCCCCCCCCCCATTTGCTATTTGTTAGCAAAAAACAAAAACAAAACAAAAGCAGTGACTGATCAGGGGGCACACTGCTCCCCCCCCCCTTTAATTTTTTTCCTTTAATTTTTAGAAATTGTGCAGAAGCCTTATTTATTCATTTATCTATTTTTTTTTTTGCCTGTCGGCCAATTAAACCCAGAAGTGACATGTCAAGGAATGAAAAAAATTGCATGGGGGAACCTTTTTTTTTTTTCCAGCTTGTCAGCTGATTAAACCCGGAAGTGGTACCAGAATTTTTTTTTTTTGCACCTCCAATGTGTAAAATAAGGGAACTTAATATAAATTTGAACTAAAAAGGTCCACTTTTTTTCTAATTATGAACCCTCCCCCATGAAAATGCTAGTTATGGGCCTGCATAAAAAAAATAAAAATAAAATAGAAAAATAAGAACAAGTAAATGGACAGTTTATAGTGACACTATAAGATGCTACCTGGCCAGTCTGCTCCTTAAAGCAAAACACTGTGAGGCCTTTCTTTTCATTTCTTTCTCCTTTTGTGCATAAATTTAGTTTTCATGTAAAGCCATGAGGATTCTAGTAACAGGTGCATCTGGTCTTCTGGGGCGTGCCCTCATGAAGGAGCTGCAGGCATGTCCGACCACCGAGCCTCTTGGACTGGCCTTCTCTCGTGCCAAGGGTGGCCTGCGGAAAGTGGACATTAGAAGCGAAGAGGAGGTTCGAGCGATCATGCAGGAATTCAAGGTAACAGGACCGTCATAAAACAGTGATGATAGGAATACATTTTGAGCTAATTTGTGTCAACTGCATGTAAATGTACACAGGGTATGTGGAAAAATTGTTAGAGACAGTATTAAAAGATCATACAGCCATCCATCACAAATATATAAAGTAAATGCACTACAGTATTCAGTATAAATCAAGCTGTAGCTGTAAATTGCACTCTACATGAATGCAAGTGTACATCAGGAGCTTCCCTTTGGAGTAATGGTATCTACAGAGGGATCTATCATTTCCTTGCCTTTTCAGGAAACTGAGTAGATCAGTGTTTTGATATCAAGAAATGTTTCTTAGTGTGTCCACCTCTCTTACACAGACAGACACACACACACACATTCACACACACTATGAATCTATGTTTTAAATCAGAAGAAAAACACATTCAACCCATTTAAAGCTCAGGATTTTCAGTGGGTTCCGCTCCCACACTAGCAGGATCATATGACCAAGCTAGCTCATTTCATTAACTAATCAAGTATACATATGGAACTGACTAGTGGACTCTGGTGAAAATTTTTATGAGCAAGAGTCAGGGAAGGTCACCATCAAGCTTGTTTGTTTTGAGATAAGGTGCTATCAGATTCAGTGGTCAAATTCCATATTCTGTAAAATACAAACCTTTTTTTCCATGCCTTCTGAGCTCAGAAGATGAAAAAAAAAAAAAAGAACACCCTGACCTCAAGATTTTGATTGTGCTCCAACTGCAAAGTGGTGTTTGTGAGCTTCACCTGAAAAAATTAATAAATATATTTAATGCAAAATGCTGCATTCCTGCTTATAATCCTGATGTACTCATTTATTGCTCTGAGCTCACTCCGGACTTCTCTTTTTTTTTTTTCTTTTTTAAATAAAAGAAAAAAAATGAAACAGGGCGCCACCTCCCCCTTTAAGTTTTGCACCAGAAACTTACGCTGAAGCCTTCTATTTTTTTTTTTTTTTTTGCTTTTCAGCCGATGAAATCCGAAAGTGGCACAAGAAACAAAAAACAAATATTGTACGGGAGCCCTTTTTTTTTCTTTTTTGCTTGTCAGCTGTCATTAAAAAAAAAGAAGAAATAGCCAGAAAGGTATTTTGTTCGGCCATCATGTTTCCATGAAACATCTTCCTTTATGAAAAAAAAAATAAAAGAAATATTAAATCAATGTTGAATTGTTCTCTTTTACTTTTTCTTTTGTTTTCTAGCCAAATGCTGTCATCCATGCAGCTGTAGAACGCAGACCAGATGTCGTCGAAGTGAATGAAGAGAGAGCTAAGAAAGTGAATTGTGATGCCACTGAAGTCATTGGAAAATTAAGTGGTATGTTCAAAGGTGCATTCTATTCTTTTTTGTTTTATGATTAAATTTGATGTTCACACAGTAGTCAATGGGAACAGATTGTGAATATCATATTGCTGATTTTTGCTGTCATAAAAATTTCAGGGGTTTTATTGGCATATGTTTCTCTCTCTGTGTTTTAGACTTGGCAGCAATCATAGTTTTAAGTCAACAAAACCTCTCAGGTGTAGCTATGAACCTCAGTCCACAAGAAGACCATGGTGACACAATGGGGGATTAGGGGGATTAGATAATCTGTAATCATCCACAATTAATCTCCAGACATCTGAGCCAGTCCACAAAGAAAGCACTCCGGTGTGTATGCCAACCGGCGACCAGTGCGTAGTAAGTATTATACATATTTTTTGTGGAGTTATTAGACAGTGTGGAGAAGGTAGATTATTTTAGACACACCATGGAAAAGCACTTTAATAGAGTGAGTCACTTGGTATGTCCGACTTGATATTTGTCGTAGGTGTTGCATCCACATTTCTCAGAAAAATTGGCCTTTAGATATGCATTTCTTCCTTTGGAGCTGTAAATCATTTTTGCAAAAAGAATGTGATGTTTCATTCCAATTTCAAAAGCATCCATGCTCAGGAATAGCCTTCAGCGACTTGATGCTGAAACTGTGTTTGTATTGATTATTTCATATACCAGTGTTGTAGGGTTTTACCATATGTTGGAAAAATACTCTTTGCTTTTAGCTGATTGCATGTTTTGAAGCTCTTGTTTTGTTGATTTTTTTTTTCTTTTACCAGCTGAATTTGGTGCCTATGTCATTTTCATCAGCACGGATTATGTATTTGATGGCACGTCACCGCCTTACAAACCATCTGATGCCACCAATCCACTCAACAAATATGGCTGCCAGAAGCTGGAAGGGGAAAAGATTATCAGTGCCACAAACCAAAGTATGTTGCTTTTTCACGGAACAATGAAATGTACAGTACATTTTTGTAATCACTGAAGTCATTTCTTATTGTGATTCTTATTTGTGCTTGCCAGTTTGAATTTGAGCCCCCACCCCCCCCCCCAAAAAAAAAAAGTACAGAAAATCCATTAATATATAGGAAAGAAGCCACATTTCTTAGTAGAGGAAGAAGTATGTACTTAGCGGATATTTTCCTCGAATATAATTTATGACAAGGAAATGCTCCCTTTATCTTTGGATTAAAGCAACAAAGCCTACATGAACCAAAGTTTCAATTGAAGGTTAGCTCAAGCACCTTTATTTACACTTTTGAAACTGTCTGTGGATGTGTACTTTTATCTCCTGTGCATTTTTGTTTTTGTGTCAGTGTATTTCTTCAGCTGTCACCTGACTTGAGAATAATTAGGAAGGATATTTTCCTATGCAAAATGACCAATCTACGTGTATTTTTTTTGTTTTGTTTTCTGCTGTATATACTACACAGCACAATTTTGATTGTCCATCCAGTCCTTTTTCCTGCAAGTGTTAGGTGTTGATTTCCTGATTTAAAAAAAATAGATAAATAAAGAATGTATGAGATTGAATGTTCACTAAGTGAAGATTTTCTGGAATATTGTTCAATATTTTCAATGTGATTAGATTGCGCCATTCTTCGAGTGCCCATCCTTTATGGACCACTGGAGACAATCGAGGAGAGTGCCGTCACGATACTGGTCAAGACGATTAAAAATAAAGACAAGAATGACCTGATTGATGACATCTGTACTCGCTGCCCCACCCATGTCCAGGACATCGCTGTGGTCTGCAGACAGATGTGTGAGCAATGGGAAAAGGTGAGTGCTGATGATGACATCCTTCCTTAAAGTGATTCAATCAACTTTTTACCTATGGTCAAGAAAAATTCAGACAGTGTTTAGAATTTGGTTGATTTTTTGTTGTTGTCTTGCCCAAGTAGCAGAAGAAAGACATAGGTGTCAATTTTCTGTCGTTGTCGTAGTTGGCAGCGTCATCATCGGCATTGTCAACAGTTTGTTATACTCTCTTTAAATTTCCACAGCTATGAGCTTTGACCACCAAACTGACACCACAGGTACATAACCTAAAAGTACAGGTCAAGTTCGAATATATGGGTGTAGTCCGACAAGGTCAAAGGTCAAAATGTTAATGAAATTTCCCTGATGAGCACTGTACTCACAGCATTTTGGTGTACTCTAAATAACTTTCCACAGATTTGAGCTATGACCACCAAACTCACACCACAGGTATATAACCTAGAAATTCCAGTCAAGTTCTGTATGGTGAAGTCCAAGAAGTTCAAAGGTCAAAAGGTCACTGAACTTACATTGAAAGAACACTATAATCACAATTGCGATATGCAGAAATGTGAGACATAGCGTGGCATATGCTTTGCTAATCAACCAAATGCCAGCAGCAAATTGGAACAGGCCAACATATTTAGTATGTTGTTTGAACATCATGTAGTGCCGACCTGTTTGACGAATACATGTTGTCAATAGTGTCTTTTTCGTAATCATCTTCCCCACAGGATCCTGCATCAGTCACCCAGATCTTCCACTGGTGTGGCGGGGAGCTCATGACCAAGTATGCCATGGCGACCACCATTGCCGACCTCTTCCAGCTACCCCACGAGCACCTCCGGCCGAACCCGGTCCAGCCAACTGGTGGGACCCTCAGACCGAAGGACTGCACGATGGACCGCTCAAAGCTGGAAGAACTGGGTATTGGTCAGACCACCACCTTCAGGGAAGGGATGAAGGAAGCCCTGGCTCCGTTCATGACGACAGAATCCTGATATTGTGATCAGGCCTAAATCTATGATTTCTATGGTTGCTTTGTCAACAGAAATTGTACATGCCGAGGTCCTATGGGTGATCTTGTGTATGTTGTCCACGATTAAATACACATATTTATCCTTCCTTTGGTTGTTCCTTTCACTCCACACGTACACACAGTCACAGACAGTAGGGGGGTATTCGCCGTACTAAACAGCTACACGCCTACAGGCACTTTACACACTCCCATATACTGACATCGATGTTTCTTCCGTGCTATGTACCGGCATCCTAAACCTCCAATAGTTGTACTGCGCACCAACACACTGATCGTGCACCACACGTACTCACATGCAACACATGCAGTGATAGTAATCACAAGTTTGCATCTCATCTGGCGGTCAAATAAACAGCTCCCTTCCTTTTATTTGATCCGAACCAAGTGGTAAATATCACACGATATGAGTAATGAAGGCAATGTGAGCAATGAGATGTTAAAGGAAACTTGTAGGTTTCCACCCCTACCTCTGGTTCTCTACCTTCTGCTCCTTATGACTCTTTTCCTACCTATTTCTAACAACAGGTCTTCACTTCACTTCTGAAGCTCTTTTCTTACCCTGGAACCTCACCTCTCCTGTCTCTCCCTAACAACCAACATGTGTCTGTGCATTACTGTGTGCCTGAATGCTGGATGAATAAGCGATGGGGGTCATCAACTGTCTGCCGTGCGTAAATTATTAGCTCAGCTGCAACTCTATATGTGTCTGTGGCTTTTACATAGAGTTGAAAATCTACTGCAACATGCAAAATTGGTGGCCATTGGCTACCTTAGATGGATGGTCACTGTGCTAAGGGTCTTGAACATGGCTTTTTTTCTCCCTCGGGGATTTTATAGTGGCTGCAAACAGCAGAATGGCTGCTATGGACAGGTGGGCCTTAAGGCAGGTTTGACTGTGTCGTGTTTTGTTAGAGAAAGACAGAATTTTCTGATAGAAACCCATACTTGCCAACTGTCCGTATTTGATGTGGGCATTCCCTATTTTTGGCAATGGAAAGTGCTATCTTTTTACTTTTTAATTAGATTTTGTTCATTTTTTTTTTCAAATTTTGTATGTAGTTAAGTATGGGAAATGCAAGAATGTCCATGCTTCTCAAGATAGTACTCTAAATTGTACCTATTTCTTAGTTTTTAAGGTTAGCAAGTATGGGAACCTAGTAACATGTATGAAATCACACACCTTCCCATTTTCTCATCATGTCTTCTGTGGAGAACTCGCTCCTTCATGTGCCACTGCTATTGCCACTTTTTTCCTCATTGGGTCACGAACCCACACCTAGCACATATTGCTTGGCAACCCTTCCTCTCTTCTCCGTCACATTTTGATCATATGACCACCAATTCTGAAAAGAGACATTGAAGCACACTTCAAGTTTCTGTATAGTCTTTTGTCAAGCTGTTACAGCCGATACATGCTTCACTGATCTATCACAAAAATGATAATGTGAATATATTTTTGAAATATTACTTCATGTTTTAAAATACTTCTGTCCACACAATCATAAACAAGTGAAACTGAAATTGGCTCAACAACAATAAAATGATAATGATAAGAGTAATCAATAATTGTGCAAAAGCTTATATTCATATGCCATTGAAGGTTCATTTAATGCAATGCCAGCCCACATCTATGGAAATTCAATCAATGCTTAGTGTATGTGAAATCACAATATCATGAAGTGTTTGGAGCAAAATTGAGCAGTCACAAACATAAAACTGCATTTAACTTGGTTGAAGGGAAAAAATGTAGACCCCATGAACATTGCTTATTACAGAGACAAAAAGCAAGACATAAGCATAATCTTTTTCATTCTAGGAAACATATATCTCTGATGTATGCAATGCTTATTTTCATATTCTAAGGCAAGTATACATTGTAATTATGTTTCAAGTCAAATGAACGATAATTTGATAACATGAATGAATATAAAGAAAGCCTTTCAGTATTTGATAGCCAGTTGGTTGCCATCGCCATCAGTGAAATTGATATAGTACTTATTTGCTTATGACGATATGCTAAGGTATGAAAGAAACTAAGGAAAGTATAGAAATTGAGAGAAACTAATTGATATGAATATATAGTACTTTTATATTTGCTTATGACAAGATACTAAGAGGTGAAAGAAACTAAGAAAAGTATAGAAAGTGAGGGAAACTAGCAAATACAGTCAACCTCGCCGAAGTTGAATTTATTCGGACTGAAGAAATAGCTTTGCCTTAGAGAAAAGTCAGTTTATGAGGGATTAAAATCAGTAGAATATGAAGAGAAGAGGACCTGAAAAGGCCTTCGACTTAGGCGATTATTCGACTCGTGTGACATTGACGTAATTAAGCAAGGTTGACTGTACATGACACAGAGTAATGCTTTTCAGTGAGTCTACGGTCATCATAATCAGAATTTGACTGTGTACAAAATTGTACATCGTGACTGCCTTTTATCCTGCCATTTAATTGTGATGGATAATTGCATATCCAAGTAGTCTAGATGCTACTAATGCCTTTTTTTCACATTCATATATCTGTATGAAATCACTATTTGTAAAGACTATGATAAGTGATATATTGCAATGAGCAAGCCTCTAATTGTCCCTGCTTTTCAACAGCATTGAACAGATGCACTCCAGGTAATGATAGATTCAGGTTTTCATCTTAATTTTGGATTGATGGTTTCTTTGTGTGTTTGTGTGTGATTTTCTTTCATTTTGATGTTTTTGGGGATCTTTAAAAAAAAAAATAACCCAAGTTTGGGATACCACAGTTCTGCAAATGATTTAATCTCTGCCTTATTTTGTTATCTCCTATGTGGAAGTAAGAAGTCTGTGAGAAGTTTTTTTTTGTTTGTTGTTTTTTTTTTAAACTTCAAAATCATGTTGCTGTATTCTGGAGAGAAATGACACCATAATGTGAGGCCACACATTCATCAATTCAGAGACAGTAGACCAAGCTTCAATAGGCATAGGGCCTACTGTCCATTTGTTTGTTTGATTGTGTATTCATTTTTTTTTTAATCAGATATCGATGTGCGCTGAAATATTTCCGTGTATCATATCTCTAACAGAAGATGGAGTTTTTTCTTTAATCCTTTCAGTACAGTAATCTGATAATTAACATCAGTTACAGAATTGCTCAGTACCGCTTGTGATACATGTTATTGTTGATGTGAGAAAATAAAGTTACCTATTTTACATTTACCATAACAATAGCATTCATTAGAATTCAATTTGGTCTATTTCAAACTTTCCTGGCTGCACATCTATTCTGTTAGAGTGCAAGTCTGTGCTGTGTTCTGTTTGGCTGTGGTTGATAAGGGGAAATTCAACAATGATTATAATAATAATGATAATTATGATAATAATAGAATATTATCATAAATTGGCTTATCTTAATGTACAGAACAATATACATGTACAATATTTTCACATTAAAGCCATAGTTATTACCCTCTGATGGATTACTGCACAAACAAGTGTATAAATTTGTGTAAGCATTATCACAAACAATATATACTGTAAACAATATTTTTGCGTGATTAATTTTTCGCACTGCGCAGTTCAAAAACATATTCACGGGTTCTTAAATTGGCGGCGTGCAATTGACAACCCATTCAGCATGTGCACAGAAAATTTTGAAGATATTTTCATGGGTTTTAGAATTTGCACTGGCCAGAAGTAGCACAATATATGCGAAAATTAATGTACCACAAAAATTTCTGTGTTTACAGTACCTCATTTTTTACTGATTTCAATCACCATTCATAAGCAACACTACAAATTATATTAACTGTGCCATTAACAAAATCTTCATACTCCCTTTCATTCTACCTAATTTAAATTTTGATATTTTCATTCATTTATCTATTCAGTTTTATTCAAAAGGTGAACAGGGAAGTCACGTTCAGGGTCCAAGAACCTGCTCTTCAAGTGAGTCCTACTGTTACAAATAGCAAATATTGTGAATATAAATCACAAAATACAACAGCAACAAAAAGAGAAAGTAAATGAACATGTAGAAACAAACAAGATATGATATCAACATAAGTAAAAAGTGATAAAGATTAGAGCGGTAAGAAATAATCAAATGCAAGGTCATATAAATCATGTAACCAAAATGTAAAAAAACCAATGAGCAAGAACCAACGTGATACGGTAACGAGTAGAAAGTACACTTATAAACTTGGTTAAGAATATTGAAAAATTGCAAATACAATGTAGGTTCACACAGTGCTGTGCAACACCAACAACATCAACAACAAAACGGACAAAACAAACAGACAAAAAATATCTACATGAAAATAACAAAGAGATAAAATATCCATTGCTTGAAACTATACAGAAATATGGAAGTTTCTCAACTGGCTGGAGTGAATAAGGATTGGAGATCAGAGGCAATGGGGGGGGGGGGGAGGGGAATCCTTTCCCATGGTAGGGAGCTTTTTCATTTTGGGATTAGAAATTCAGTGGCAGATCCAGGGGTGATGCACTGGACACACCCCCCCCCCCCTTTATTTTTTTTAAAACAAACAAAATAAAAAGAAAAATGAAATGAAACCCAGAAGCAGCGCCAATTTGTGTGTGTGTGTGTGCCCTCCCCCCCCCCCCTTTATGGAATTTCTGGATCAGCCCCTGAAATTGTGCAATTTGGTGCATACCTATAATACAATACGTGCATATTTCTCTTCTCCTTGTAAAGTATGAATGGTGGGCCTGAAAGACATATTATTGAGCCTGCTTTTAGTGCTTTTCCTGTGGTGCTGTGTATACAAAGTTAATATGGATCATAAATTATCATCGAATTCAACTCCCTACGCTCTTTATGTCAGCATCATCATTATCTACGCAAGTTCAGCCTTATTTTATTGTTACTTCAGGCAAGTTTATGCATTCTGTCGTTTTGAAAACAACAAGGGGATGTCTTTGACCCTTAACCCTCTCCCCCGGGGTCGATACCCCCTGGGCAATTACCCCAGACCCTTCCCCTGACCCCGATAGGGCCTATACCAATCCTGAACCTAATCCTAACCCGAAGGCCGAACCACCCAAACTCATAACCCTATCTATAATAAACATAACTCTAATCCTTATTCACTCGATCTAACCTTATCACTAGCCAGAAAAAAAAAACCCACAAAAACCCACAAAAACAAACAAAGAGACACAAAAAGTCGTTCCGTTGTCCCTGATTTTATACACGATGTGCATATGCATTAGCGCGTTGAGTGAAGACTAGCGGGCGTCCCCATGCCGCGAAGCTGACGCAATGACGCAATCGTTGTACAATGGTCAGCTCGTGGGTGTGCATCTTGCCTGCCTGAGCCTGTGCCAGCCATGCCAGCGGATCGGCGGGCGCGGGCGGGCGGCGTTGGTACGTACACGTCAACGGAGAGAGGTAGGCATCAATTCAAGGTTCCTCTGTCCTTTTCTTCTTAAAAACTTCTAAATACCAACCGACGTTATTGAACAACCATAAATCCCGTGACTGGAAAACGGCCTGTAGCACAACTCATCCAATTCGAGGAAAAGTCACATGTAAGTGTTTATGAGACTCCAGTCTTACATTTTGGCTCAGCCATCTGTTTACTGGGCCATGGAAGGGTAGGATGGGATATTTAAACCAAAGGCAAAGGTGTGTAGGTTTATTTGTATTTGTATAACGTGAGGATCTTTGGATAAACCAGGGAAGGGTCAGGCAGGCAAGGAGGCCCTGGTACATATATGCCTGGATTACATAGATAGAGCATTATTTTCACATCACATCACATCACATCACATCTGACACGGCCACGGAAGTATGCCCTATTAAAATTTACTGTCTACTGCCCTGGTCCTGTGTATGGAGTAGGCCTATTCCAGTCTTAAATGATAGAGAACATGTCATATGAAACCATTGGCTATGCCATCATTGCCATTGGCCAAACCATTTTCTCAAGTCACTCAATCACAAATTTATTGGTTCAGGTCTAACCCCGGGCTGGGGCGCTCCTTGTACACAGTTATTGGCAATTGTGCACTTTTCGCTACGGCCCTATCGGTGCGAGATTTTACCCTAATCGAGCAGTGCATGCGAATTCGAGTACCTATCGATCAGGCACCACGGGTCGACAGCGGGTCTTCAGGCACTGAATGAACTCGACTGCGTACATGTGTATGAGATTTCGCATTGGGATGCAGTTTGGGTGTGTGAACTGTGAATGTGTCAACGTGCGTATGCGTGATGAAAGCTCTGATACGGTACGCCACATCACATGTTGTTTCTTGTGCAGCGTGGCGTGATCAATGAGGGTGTATTGGCACACAACGGAAAGCAACGAGTGGTAAACTTCCGTGCATCAATCATGATTTTAAATGAATGAGTTATTTTGTGGCAGCTTCGCGTTGGGGCTGGTCACAGTTCAGGTCCAACTAGACCTCTACTAGCACACTAGTCCAGCTCGTGGCAGTGGCAGTGGTCGTGGTGGTGGTATCCTTTATAATATGGCAAGGCACTTTATCCCACACGGCCACCGAATTCAAAGACACTTTAAATCTTTTATCTTGTACAATTCTTACACAGTCACAGCCTTGTTCTACTTCTAACGTTAGTATAAATTTGATTTCAGTTCATGCATACTTTTCAATTAAGATACAAGTAAGTTCAACTAGAGTAAACCAACCAGAAGTTGGCCACCTAAGCTTTTCTGCAATATTCATTCTTGAAACTAAAATGATACAAAGTCATTCATATCTGTCAATGCATGTTAAATTGAGATCTATATAACTTATTTTATTATCTCAAATTGATTTTGTTTGATACATCATGGAATTTCAGAAAATCCAAAGATATGTTGCTCAATGGGATGATATCTGACTAGAAATAGAATCCGTCCGCCCCAACCAGCATATTCGGCCGGGCGTTGTGTGCGTTCAGCGCTGCTGAACAATGCACCGCGGCATACCTTGTTGGTGCAAGGTTGCATCTGGGACATTGCGGCGCCTGTTGGTGGACGAATTCTGGCAAGATGGCACTTGCATTCAACCCCTCTGCATTGATAGTCATTGCACCAGCTTGTACAAGATTTTGTTTTTCTTTTGCATTTTTGCCAATAACCATCATACTCTGAGCTTGCGATAAGCAAAAAATCTTGCAACAGAATGGCACATTTCTCAATTTTTAGTGCTTTTTTGGTGACCCTGATTTCTGACACTAAACAGCATTCCCGCACGCTTTTGACAATTTTGCCTGATTTTGCATTTTCGACGGTGAAATTTGGGAGTTTTAGTGGATTTTTGGAAGTGACTAATGGAGCGTCCTGTTGTGAATGACGATGCCAGTGTGTGAAATGATGTGATATGCCTGTGTTGTGACAATAGAATTTGCTGGCTTCTTATCAGTGGAAGGATTCTGGTAGGTGGACGAATACTGGTTGGCTTACTCTAAATCAAGTCTGCTATGCTAGTTTGGTTTCCCATGGTCAGGCACTCCAGACATTACGTAGATGTACACTGTATCTTTACTTGGTGCATGCTGTTCACTTCCTCATGGCCTCCGCCAGTGCCTTCTTCTTCCAGTTTGATATTCACACTGCCCATGGTTCTACCTTCTGCTAAGTGCTTAGACCTCATGTGCATGCAGTGTGCCAATCCAACAACTCCAATCTGCCCCCTTTACTCAACATTGTTTATTAACCTGTTGAGGACGAGTCCCGAGTATACTCGGGCAAATGTCTATGGGAAGTGCATTTTGTAGCAAAAGCAGTCCGTCCTCAACGGGTTAAGTGATCATTAACGAGTTGCAAAATGATAAATGTTGTAAGAATACATGTATCTCATTATAATGGAGCTCATGTGATTTCCATGTCATAAAATGTTTGGCCCTTATCTTTACTCCCTACCCCCACCCCCTCCCCAAAACTGGTGATTATCATGCAGGTTTGTAGCTAGATTGTTGGCGACTCCTCGTGTAATGGCAGCATCCAGTGCAGTGATCCAGCGCCTTGAACAGCGGGCACAGCTGGCTGATGAAATCATCCTGAGGCTGCAACAAGAAGTGCAGGCTCTGCGAAGGACTGTCGGTATGTTATTTAGTGCTGCCAAGCCCCTGAATTTGTTTTTCCTGATATTCCATTTATTATTGCCCCTTCATGTACTGTATTACATTTCCTTTGCACTTGGTGAGTACTGTATGCATGACTGATTCCATTGGTCAGCTGATCTTTAATAGTCTTCTCAAGTGTATTTGTTTGCCAGTAAAGAAATCCGGTCAACCCAGATTCAACGGAAGGAGTGTGACAAGCAAAATCCAAAACTGAATTGTCAAGTCAGTGAGAATAAAGCAAGAGAATCATGTTGTGATTGTGTAGTCCTGGCCCATAATGAGAGTGTGCGTTGCTATTCTTTCAATTACTTACCCTTCAGACATTGTACATGCTTGAGACGATATATTCTGTACAAAAGCTTCCTTGCTTTCTCATTGCATGATTCAGTTGTGCCTCAGTGAGATCAGTATTTGCCTGGGTGCTTGCTTTCTAGTACATCGATGCCAGTCTAATTTTATTAGCCTCAGCTTCAATGCCTAATAAAGGCAAGTGCATGTACATGTTTAATTCATATATTGTCACTGTTGTTATGGAAATATTCTTTTTCAACACATAGAACAGGGTATCTGTAACCATTATCACCCTGTTGCTATTTGTTTTTATTACCCAGTCAATATTTGTGCATGAAAATGGGAGTAAGAGAATGTGAGAGTTTTTTTTTTTCTTTCTTTTTTATGGGAGAGGATGGTTATTTGCATTCCTTTTTTCTGACATGAAAAAAAGTAATCGTATTATGCTAGCACATACACTGTACCATACAAGATTTGTTGAAAGAAGTCGTTGTAGGACACAGGTCTTTTCCATCAGTAAAGTGCTAATGTTATGGCGTATCTTTGCAATTCTGTTTCAGCAAGCCGTGAGGAGCAACGACTTGTTCAAGAGAACACTCGACTCAAGGAAGATGTTAAACAGCTGAAAGACCAACTCATTGCTGCCGAGATTAGAAATGGATGTGAGTAAACATCTTTTAAATTGTACTGTAAAAGTGGATATTTTTGTGCCCCTAATTTTTTGCCCTTGGCCCGATAAGAAGAGTTTTACATGCTTTTAATTCCGCTGAATCGAGACAGTAAGTACAGGAACATATGGTCAGTTTTACAGTAAAGGGTGTAACTTTGATGTGGCAAGGGTCAAAAATTAAAGTTGTGTTTCCATTTTCATCTTTGCTTTTATTTTATATAGGAATGTCTATATTTTCAATATTTTGTCATTCCAGAGCTTAATTCTTAGGCTAAATATGAAAAATGAAGTTACTATTATGGAATTTTAGATAAATTTAGGTAAAAACAACAAGAATGTTTTGGTCACCCACAGCAACCAAATGAAGATAAATGGTGGAGGTAATGCAACTTTTCATTTGCTGTGAACATATATTTGAAATATCAAAACACTTTTCCCCCAACAGATATTCGCTCTTGCAATTATTTGGATGTGAACTTCAAATTTCAAGGTAAAAATGGTACCTGACAAACTATTTTTAAGTTAAAAGAATGTTCTAGAAGCAAGAGCCACTCTAAACATAGCCCTAAATAATCTCTTGGTAACAAACATTTATCAACCCAAATCCCAAAGAAATGTGATTATTTTTGACAAAGTTGAAATTTTCAGACTTGTGAGTTTCGGAGGCTTCAGTTAACAAACTAGTGTGTTTCGGAGGCTTCAAAACTGCTAACACAAAGTTCTAGTCCTGTATTCACTTAAAATAATAAAACTACAGTAAGCAACTATCACTACATGCTAGAATAAGAACAAGGCATCAATAAAATGTGAATAACAGTATACAGATGTACATTTTATGGCAGTGCATAATGTTTACCCTTCATACAAAATGTACTTACATGTATTATTACAAGGAAATTGGCTTCCACAAAAGTGAATAACAAACCGTGTACACTTTGAGCAATGCTCAGTTCGAATTTATGACATTACATGAGGCAATATGATTCTAAAGGAAACTGCAACAGTAGCAATAAAAGTACACTGATTAGGAACATCTTTTTTTATGCCTCCGCCACGAAGTGGTGCCGGAGGCATTATGTTTTCGGGTTGTCCGTCCGTCCGTCCGTCCGTACGTCCGTACGTCCGTACGTCCGTACGTCCGTACGTACGTCCGTCCGCTTTCGTTTACGCGATAACTTGAGTAATATTTACTGGAATTTTACCAAACTTGGTCCAAGTATGAAGTATGATGGGGCAATGATTTGATTAGATTTTGGGTGAAATCGGCTAAAGGTCAAAGGTCAAAGGTCAAGGTCAAATCATGAAATTGTATCCGTTTACGTGATAACTCAAGACTGGATGGAGCAAATTTCACCAAACTTTGTTGGAGGATGATGTATGATGGGACAATTACGTGATTAGTTTTTCAGTGAAATCGGACAGAGGTCAAAGGTCAAAGTTCAAGGTCAAATCCTAAAATTCATCTGTTTACGTGATAACTCAAAACTGGATTAAGCAGCTTTCACCAAACTTGGTCCAAGGATGATGTATGATGGGACAATTAGTTGAGTAGATTTTAGTGACATTGACAAGAGGTCAAAGGTCAAAAGGTCAAGGTCAAATGCTAAAAATGTTGCTATTTCCCCCATATCTATGCAATGCCCGCAGTTATTTTCTTGAAACTTAGTGTAGACATGTACTACTGCATAAAGATTCTCCAGAGAGAGTTTCATGTCATAAGGTCAGAGGTCAAAAGGTCAAAGGTTAGGTGAAAATATTGCAATATCACTTTTCTCGCAAATGGTTCAATGTATCTTCATGGAACTTGGTACATATGCATACTGACTGGCAGGGATTATCTAGGGAATTTAGGGGTCATGGGTCAATAGTCAGGGGTCAAATGTCAAGGTCAACTCCTCAAAATGTTATTATTTCCCTCATATACTAGTATATGCAATGATTGCATCAGTTTTAAGATTTAATATATGTTCATGTATTACTTAATGGAGATTCTCTTGGAAATTTCCAGCCAGAAGGTCAAAGGTTAAGGGTCAAAGGTCAGGTTTAAATGAAAAAAAAAATATTTTGTTCTGTAATTACACTCTTTCTTCATACCTTGAAGATTATACTCATTGCATAAACTTATAATAAGGTCTGTCAGAAGTCCAGTAAAAATTTTCAATTCCCCAAATATGTGTACCTGCACTCTTTAATAGACAATTATAGCAAACCCAGTTCGTGGAAAGTGATCATTCAAGATATTTCTGACAAACCTGTTAATTCGATATTTTGCCAGTTATGTGAAACTGTCAATGTCATCACACATTGTGAAGACATTGTACTATACACCTATTGGGAGAATTATGCATTATGGCGGAGGCATCAGTCGCCATAGCGACATTTCTAGTTTTTTTTTTTTTTCGGCTTAAAGTTAGCAGCAACGCATGTTTCGGAGGCTTCATCATGACTGTTAACATGCAAAAATGGTCCATTTTAAGGTGATATGAAGTACATTAATGCAGCTGATTGTTTCCAAATAACTAATAATGTTGTAACATGTAAAATAGTATTTATTTGTATGCAGAAAAAAGACGTTCCAACATATATGTTAAGAGACAAAGAAAAACATTTTAAATCTTTATGCTCAGTTGTATACATACACTGTATTTGCATATATCCATGACTTTGGCAATGCAGAACATGATTAGGCTACACACATGAACAGCTGTATGCATTTGTCAAACTTTTCATCATAATGCAGTAAGAATTACTTTCAATGAGTTAGAACTGTAGCTATAGACTTAATGCAAAGATTATGTTTGCTTGCTTTATAAGTGCAGTTTGTGGGATGTATATTGACATAAACCACCCATCATAATTGTTTTATATACATATGTACATGTGAAGTCAATTTCAACTGTTGATGAGAAAGGGATAGAAAATAGACTATGTGATGGCATGACGGTTAGATTAGAACATAGCATTGTAAAATATAGAAAGGGGAAAAAAGGTTTATAAACATTCTTTTGCATATGACCATGCCTGATATCCCCTACTATAGCTATCAAATGCAGTGATCATGGTCATAGAACAGCAATCTTAAACACCGATCAGCCATTCCATCTAAGGGTCATCATCAAACTGTCATCATCAAAATGAAGTTGGAATAATCAATATATTGGTGATATTATCATGGAGCTCAATAGAAATTGAAATGGTCAAGATCCCAGTCATCTTTTTGAATCGCCTGTTGAAAAGATTAATGTACATACCCTACCCATGACTGTGTACGAATTTAAATAAAAAAAAAATGTTGACCAAATGTATAGTTCCCTATAATATGATAGTTAGAATTTTACTTTCTTTTTCTGTGGTATACAAGTCACCCCTGTTTCATATCATTTTATTTTATTTTTTTTTAAATTCTTCAAAGGCTTTTTTTTAATAGTTATTTTATAAAATTCCAGTTTGTGTGACTCCTGTGACAGCTAGGAGGCCTGTTTTTGAAGGTACGCATTGAGAAATTGCTAACAGAACTTTTACTGTTTCTAAAAATGGCAACCTTTATAGCAAAAAAATTAAAAAGCAGCAAATGTGTTTAAATATCTAAGTTTTTTAGAAACCCACAAGTTTGTTTTAAATAGTATATAAACCCACAGACTACAGTTTTAACCCTTTGAATTTCAAAATAGTTAGGGGCTTGTAACTTTTTCCAGAAAAGCCAGGACTAAACAGATTATAAAGATTTCAATCATTTCAATATTGTTCTTCATGAACATAACTTCTCCAGTCACCCACCCATGTAAACTACATCTACCCCATGGCAACAGGCTATTTATAAGTAGAGGTCTATATGTCATTTATAAACAATCCTATCCCAACCATTACTGTCCATTTACTGCACTGAGAACTACATCGCAAACATGTCATAGAGTCTCACACATGTATGCGATGAGATGTTTCGTAACACAAGTTACATTTTGTTTAATCAAAAATAGTCAAGTGGTCACTGCCAGCATGATAAAGTATGGAAAATAGGGTATAGTATCAAGATTGTGTTGCACCTTGCATGCCTCAGATCTGACATACAGATTGATATGAAAACCTGACTGAATGAAGTAATCAAATGTCAAAATTCCAAAACAGTACCCTGTGATCCAAGTCACAACACAGAAATGCTAATCTGCAAGATGTTAGCTATTTTCAAATCCAATCTCAAATTTATTGATTAATTATTTTCCTCCAAATAAGTATTGGAAATGAAAGTCAAAGAACTTGTTAAGAAATGGAAAGCTGAAAAAGTCAAGATTTTAGTATGGCAAAAACAAATGCCATGTGAGTAACAATGGAATGGATTTGTCAATGGGTTATAAATGGACATGTAAAAGATTGTGTTTCGAAACTATTACACTCAGATGATAGTGAGTAGAAAGTGTAAAAATCAAAAAAGTATTTTCCACCATTTGCTCTGGATCATGCATAAAAGATACAACCTTAAATTCAAATAATATATTTCTTAGTTAAGTGTATGCTTCCCTCTTGAATAACCAGCTACTGAGTATTAAAGTCCTTGAATCTTCAGGACAGGAATAGTGTTCAGTTCTTTAAAAAAAAAAGTGTATTTAACACTAAATAATCAAGTAATTGTTTGGTCTTCATTATCAAAGTCTAACCAGTCAAAAGAGTGATACAAATATGGTCACAACACTTCAACTTCTCTCAAGGGTAAAAATGAGTTATCCAACTTATGAACATTGGTGTATCCACAACTACTTGCTTTGTGGCACTACTGTTGCATGATGTGGGCATGCACGCAAGCTGGAAGTCACTTTCATTACTCACAATATCTAGCCTGTTCCATTGTTTCAAAAGGAAACCTACAAAATAAATGCTTTTCATACATTTAAACAACTATCTACACCTTGCTTGAGGAATCATTAAGTCTCATTCAGTCCAAACAGTTATTTGATAGACTTAGAATTACAAAATTGTAATCAAAACATTCCATTTACATGCTGTTAATATAAAATGAAGCCTCCGAAACATCTGGAAAATTAATCTGGTATGCCTTATGTTTTTATGAAAATCATGTATGTTATGTAGAAAGTGATGGGTAAATTGTGTCTTTTTTAGTTGATATACACTGTTTAAACATATTTGTGGGGCAACATCCTCATCTGCTAATATTTTATTGCTGAATGAATAGGTGAGTTATGTGTGACACGTCTGCACTGTTTAAGAAAAATAGGTAAATCGTATAGTAAATCTATATTGGTGAGTAAACAAAGCAGCCAGAACACTGAATGTGATTTAATATCTTTAGATATGTCATAAGTGATCATTGGGTGGGTGAACAATAAATCTAATTTGATTTTGTCCAGAGAAAATCACAAAAATGCAGTGTTAACATCCTTTTGAAGCCTCCGAAACCACTTTTTCTCTATAAAGTGTATTAGCTCAAAAAATTATTGCAGTATCATAATGTTTTTATTATTTTTGTTGTCTGTCCATGTCTGTTGATGATTTCATGGCATAATTTGGGGCAGACACTCAAAGAATTTATCAGAAATGTCAAATTAGATGTTTTTGCTGTTTCGGAGGCTTCATGCGTCTCGGAGGCTTCACGTGTTAACGGAAAATTTGTATTGTCTCCTATTTTCAGAGAGTTTGGCGGATCTTGACTATTTTTGGCCTATTAGGTTAGGGCCCCATATCCTACATTTTGACATATAGATTATTAGGTCGCTTCTCTTATCTATATTCATATTATTTGACTAAACACTTTGTTTCGGAGGCTTCAAAACTGCTAACGGAAATTTCACATTATGGAATAAAATTATCACAAAATTTCAGATAGCCCTAGAATCAAGTAAACTTTGATGTTAGTCTAAAGTTTAGCTGTACCTTACTATTTTCAGCATAAAAGAAAGTAACCAAAACACATCCACTGATCATTACTGTCCATCAAAGTTTGTAAACAATTGTTAACGGAAAATGAAGCCTCCGAAACCTCAAATTTGAAGTCATAGTATTCTAAAATAAAGGGCCAGATACAAACCAAACTAATTTGGTCATTTCAATTGACCATACAACTATGCTTTTAACATAAAAAATTAGATCTCTGCAGTTGCTGTAGAAAATTATTAAAATTTCAAAAATGTTATATAAATTTCAGTGCAACAAAATAGTCTTTTTTAGGGTACATATGTGACTGTCAAAACAAAACGCATCAATACCTGGACCTGATTATGCTACCCAAGGTGGCTACTCATAAGGTGACTCACATGGGAAAAAATCTTTGAGATCGGTAAATCTATGTGTTCAGGGTGGGCCAAAAGGCTAAAAATTGAAAGTTACACCCTTTACCGTAAAACTGACCATATGGCATGCAAAAGTATTTATTTGTTTTTATTTTCGCAATAGTTTCTGGTTCCGTGAAATGTGCGAAACTTTCAACACCACAAAAATTTTCACTTTTACAGTATTGAGCAGTTCTTTTTCTTCTTCTGATTAAGTCTGCCTCCTTTGCCTCCTTCATTAGGCTGAAGATTCTTGCAGACTGTGCTATTTACATTGTAATACAGTTTATTTACAGATATTTACAAACACATAACAAATTCGAAGAAAATAACTAGCCACTGTGATCAGCCGTTAGTCGGTTACGGAATGATCCCACAGATGGCGCTGAAACAAGTTTTGACGACAGGGAATTCCAGCTCCTTACAGTTCTTGGGAAGAACGAATGGTGATGCGATTCAGTTCTCGAAAGTATGGTACCTGATATGAATGTGGTTGCGTGGCTCTCGTGGTTCTCTCAGTTGCCTAGTGACAGTATCACAAAAGCATTCCCAGTCGCAAAATTTGTATTCTTCCCATCACTGTCTTTTGAGAATCTCAGGGATATTGTGAGAACTTCATTATTAGATCAAGCTGTAAGTAAAAAATGAGTATGTCCGTCTTAGTATTGTTGTGATATTGTTAGTGTGTCAGTATAGTGATCACTGCAAAGTAACTTTCATGTACCTTTATCTCCATATTCTTGTAGAATATTGTATTATGCACTTCTTGTGACATGTCTGTTAGAGCTGTAGAGTGTGTTTTTAAGCAAGATAGTGTTCTGTAGCTTATGAATTTACAACAGTGATAGAAAATATCTTTGAAAGGGACAGACTTAACTTTGCGGCAGCATGTGTAATATTGTTGGTTAATTCTTACTACTGACGTACCAAGTTGATTTTCTTGTGGATTTGTGATGGGTTTGCAGTGACGCAGGTCCCCCTGCCAAGCTCGGCACAGAAGCCTGCTGCGACTGTTATGGCTTCACCCGCTCAACCTCCTGCTCAGCCTCCTGCTCCTGTGGTTGAGAGCAAATCAGCACCTACACCAGCAGCAGAGGGAAAGGGTAAAAAAGAAGGCAAAAAGCAGAAGAAAGGTAATACATGCTACTGAGGTTGTCCATATGTGTTAGTCCAAAATCCCATCAGTGAGTGGTATAATTTCTGAAATGTAGATTGTATTGTGGATTTTAAATGTAATTTCCTCATATCGTAGTGTATGGGCTGTGTGGCCTTCTCTGAAGGCAACTAAGATGAGAACAGAACTAAATTCAAAAGTAGCGCATATAACAAGCTAATAATCTTTGAATCTTTACATGTTGACAACTTTGTCAGCTATGTCAACTATGTCAACTGTGTCGGCACAAAATGTTCACATCCATCAGAAAGTATATTTCTTCAAAAGAAAATTAAGTGTCTGACTGTTAGAAATCATTAAAATGGACTTGAGGTTGTACTGATGTTTTGCTATTGTTTTTACTGCTGCAAACTTTTGTATTGTTTTGATAAAAGACCATACCCTTGAAATAAATATATTTATAATTTGGAACTGTGATGCCATGCGATGAAATGCAAGTCACAATTTTATGCTCATCTTAGACAGTGCAATTGCTCATCACCCACTGTCAGTGACATTTATTGTGTTTTTGAAGGAAGCAAAAGTACATTTTGACGAGAATGAAAAGTATTCATTGGGCAGGGCATCTAAAGTTGTTTCTGAAGGGACCATCAGTAAAGTTCCCCTCGTGCTTCTGTTTGTCATCCAGAAAAATCAGCAAAGGAGCCCAAGAAGGATGGCAAGCAGGAGGCAGCAGCCAGCGACGACGTTGACATCCGTAACCTCGACCTCCGCATTGGGAAGATCGTCAACGTGAAGAAGCACCCCGATGCAGATTCTTTGTATGTGGAAGAGGTCGAACTCGGGGAGGCACAACCAAGAACAGTGGTCTCAGGGCTGGTCAAGCACATTCCTATTGAACAGGTAGGACTGTCTCATATAGACCGGACAGCTATTGAAAATATGTTCTATGGACATGTGGGACTGATCAGATCCCATGTTTATGTCTAAAATGGTGGTTAATTTCTGACGTGCAATCTGGAGTACTTGATGTGACACAAGTTTTGTTTATTTAGGCATGCTGCATGTTTTGGCTAGTTGCTAGTTGCTCGACCAGTGCTCGATGACTTTTGAAGTTATTGCCCGTTTCAGATTGCTCTAGGCTCAGAATTGTTCCTTTATGAGCGTGGCTACAAGCATAATGCACCAATGAGTCACTTCAATGGAACACTTCATTGGATTGAGACAGCTTTGAGCTTATGTCCACTTCAGAAAGTTAGTAGTTACATTGTAGTTGGATCCTCCAAAGTCAGCTGCTTTTCATTTCTGTGTGAATGGGATATGCTAGCCAGTCATGCAGGATAAACCCCCCAAAACAAGAAAATAAGTATTGATGTGTTTTGAAAGTGTGACGGCACGAATTAAACAATATCACTGCACAAATATCAAAGTGTGTTTGTTTGTACTGCTACTTTAGGGTAATTTTACCTTTTTGGTTAGAAGATGGATGTGACAGTCACAACCAGTCTGTCATGCCACCCAGCACTGAATAAAGAGGTTTGGTTGGCAAGCTTATGGGGATTGCCCCTCTGTAACAAGTTCTGTATAATCATATTTAGGTGTTCAATATACATGGGCATTGCGAGACAAAGGAAATACATGTATAATTTATGGGGTGTGATGACAACATATGTTTTGATGTTGTTGCTTGTTTATGCATGTTTTACTTCATCTCCATAATTACTATTACTGTCTTGCTTCACCTGTAAATCACAGATGCAAGACCGGATGGTGGTTCTATGCTGCAATCTGAAGCCAGCCAAAATGCGAGGAATCCTCAGCCAGGCAATGGTCATGTGTGCCTCCTCTCCGGACAAAGTGGAGATTCTACAGCCACCAGCAGGGGCTGCTCCGGGAGACAGAGTCGGCTGCGAGGGATACGAATGTGAGTGTTGTCTTTTGGGAGCATTAAACCTGTCTAGGTAGATGAATGTCACAGTGATGGCGAGATACAGTAGCAAGCCCATATGGCCAACTGCATTGTAGAATAACTGTGAACGGTGCATTTTATTGTGATGAAGAAAAAAAAAAAAGGACAGTTTACGCACATGGCGAAAGTGATACTTGGACTGCCATTTAAAGTTGTGACTGTAATCACTATTGAAAGACAATTTTTCACTATGTGGACACAAAAAAAGACAAATGGTACTGAGATTTTGATCGCGATTTAAATCTCACTTGACGTAAGATCATCTGCCTCCACACCAGTGTTTTGGAGGCGTAATGCCTCAGGTTGTCTATCCCTTTTTCTGTCCAGACATTCCATATTTTCTTTTGAACACCTGTTCATGCTAATTCACATTTGAGCCTTCTTGTATGAACAAACAGTTGTTGGAATAGAGTGCACTCCCGTTACAACGAACACGGTTATAACGAAATTTCGTTATAACGAAGTAAAACTTCCGGTCCTAAAATTATCATCATTAAAGTCTGTGGTACAAAATTCGCTTATAACGAATACAGTTATAACGAAATTTTTGTTGTAACAAGTCTTTTCTGAGCACCACTGACAAAGAAAAACTAAAGAAATGTGCTCCGTTATAATGAAATGAGGATTGCTTGCGAAAATACGTAGCGGAACAAGCATTTATAGCGTCTCTGCATGGGCGAATGCGTCACATCACTGTGTGTTCACTTGGTGTGTCACGCACAGTTTCCGAGGGGAACTTGCGCTATCGTAATACAATAATCTGAAATTGAATAACTATTTGTTTTATTGTTCACATAGTTTTCCAGTGTATGATGAGTATTCAACAAACAGAATATGATATATGCGTGACTTCCTTGTTTTCGTTATATATTGTATTTGTTCGGTTAATAAAAATTTCGTTAAAACGAAAGAAAACTGCCGGTCCCAAGCATTTCGTTATAACAGGAGTGCACTGTAACAGTGTTTTAATCTCAAATACATCAGGACTGCATGAACATGAAGGTAATTCTAGTATGCTCAATTGGAAGCAAGAGGTAGCACTCGTACCAGTGACCATGCACTCTGGAAGCAAGAGGTAGCACTCGTACCAGTGACCATGCACTCTTGTGAAAGCCTGCGAGCTTCCTATAGTCCTTCTTTAGAAGTGATAATATCCATATGCAGCAGTTTAATGTATTTTTTTTTTTTGGGGGGGGGGGCACTGCAGGTGGGAATGAGGTAATTTGTATTGTTTTGTTTTCTGCTTTGCTGTGTTTTGAACACACAATTTTGAAACTTCAGTGTTCAGTCCACTATCCAGATCTTATTCTCTGACATGTGTGTGGATGTATACAGCACCTGTAAAAAAAAAAAATTTGACATCGTCTATCTTGTGCTTCTTCACAGTGGGTGACTTCCCTCCTCAGATGAATCCAAAGAAGAAGATATTTGAACGAATCCAGCCGCATCTGTTGACCAATGATGACTTGCAGGCCACGTACAAAGGGGCACGCTGGCATGTGGAGGGCAAAGGTCACATCGTAGCTGCCACCATGAGCAAATCTGGCATTAAATAATTATCTGCAAAAGTTGGCAGTGTTATGTAACATGCCAACTTTTGAGCGACATATGAAAACTTCCAAATTTATAGCCTGTAGTGTATGGACCTTTTCCCCATTTCAGAAAATGTTTCCATAATATGTACTTTCAGCGTGAGTCACTTGTCATGTGAGGAGATCATTGAACCTTTGTGAAATTTCCATAAAGTTTTTTTTTCTCTCTTTTTTTTTTAAAGGGATAATGGGAAGAGTCTGTAGTGAAAGATTAAAATATAAATAAACTTTACTTGTGCTGAAGTATCACCTGTGCTTTCACATTGTGTAAGTAATACAGTATGCCTACTGACTGACTGACACTTTCCCATTATTTCAAGCTTAATTGAAAGGAGCGAAAGTTTCTTGCAGATTTTGTAAGATTATGATGGTGAAGGTTATGTCCATCCCACGTAAATATCACCATTAGAGATTTCGACAAGGAATTTCATCAGATTTCAACTTCTGCTAATAAATAGGCGTATCTACAGACTCCTTGCGCTATTGAAATGTAATACACATTTTTTTTTTTCACAAACTTGTGTGTGATGCCAGGCAATGGCACGAAGAGAATGCTCTGATCACACTGAATATATAACACGAAATTGTGGAAAAAGAGTTGCTTTGCTACTTCATTACGTATATTTGAAGGAGTGTTGTAAAGGGGATAGAGAGTAAATGAACCTCTCTGAAACTGATCCAATACACACACACTCTTGTTGTTTCTTTTATTCAGATGTGGGTTCACCACTCAATGTGGTTGTCAGCACAAGTCTGGAAAAGTTCAGCATGAGCCTCAAGTTGGGCTTGAAGGAAAAAGTTAACCCTGAGGAAGTGGTGCTGTACATGCAAGAATGCAAATTTTGAATGTAGTACATGTAGTTCATTGAAACTTCAGAGTAATGTTGGACATACAGTCAAACTCGGATACCTCGAAGTCGTCGGGACTGAAGAAAATGGTTCGACGTACGCGAATTTCGAGGTACGCGTACGTCGAATTTTCTTCGACTTATCCGATGTTTATCGATGTTCGACGTTTATCGATGTTCAACATGGTGTCTGTTATAGTGCCTACTGATTGTTTGCATGCTTGTCAATTTGAATTGAATCAACTTTTATATGAATGAATTGAGTGAAAATCGGAAATGAAATCAAAATTTCAGAAATAAAGATTTTGGTGGCCTGATCGCGCCACCAAAAAAAAAAAAAAAAAAAAAAATCGGATGTTTGCCTTTACTTTTGAAAATGAACAGCGGTAACAATCGGCTACGTAAGATGCTAAAATAAATGTCAGGGGTTTGCGTTTAATTGTGGAAATGAATGACGGCAATATTCGACTCGGTATGATACTAAAATAAATGTCGGATGTTTGCTCATACTTTTGGAAATGAATAACGATAAGACTCAGCCCCGTATGGTGCTAAAACTAATGTTAGATATTTGATTTTGCGTTCGGAAATGAATAAGGATAACATTCGGCTCCGGAAGACGCTGAAATAAATGTCGAATTTTTGCTATGACGTTCGGAAATGAAAAACAATAACATTCAACTCCGTACGATGGTTAAATAAATGTCGGATGTTTCCTTATACTTTCGAAAGTAAATAGCAATAGCATTCGGCTCCGGAAGATGCTAAAATAGATGTCAGATGATCGTTTTTATGTTCGGAAGAAAATAGCAGTAATATTCTGCTCCATCATGTCCATATGATGCTAAAATAACTGTCTGATGTTTGCTTTTAAATTTCGAAATGAATAACAGTAACATTCAGCTGCGTTTAATGGTAAAATTAATGTTTGATGTTTGCTTTGACGTTCGGAAAAGAGTAACAATAATATTCAACTCCTGACAATGATGAATAAATGCTGGATGTTTGCTTTTACGTTCGAAAGTAAATTGCAATAACATTTAGCTCCGGAAGATGCTAAAATAGATGTCGAATGTTTGCTTTGATGTTCTGAAGTGAATAACAATAATATTCAACTCCGTACGCTGATAAAATAAATGCCGGATGTGTGCTTTACGTTCGAAAGTAAATGTCAATAGCATTCAGCTCCGGAAGATGATAATCATGTCGAATGATTGCTTTTACGTTTGGCATGTTTGGAAGTGAACAGCAGTAACATTCTGCCCCATACGATGATAAAAAAATATTGGATATTTGCTACGGTACATTTCGAAATAAATATCAGTAACATTCAGCTATACGTTTCATGGTCCAAAATGTCTGATGTCTGCCTTGACGTTCAAAAATGAAAAACAGTAACACTCGGCTCCATGCGATAATAAAATAATTGTCAGATGATTCATTTCACTTTCGGAAGTGGATAGCAGTAACATTCGGCTCCGTTCGATAATGAAATATATGTCGGATGTTTGAAATGAATAACGGTAATATTCTGCTCCGTACGATGCAAGAATAAATAACAGATTGTTGCTTTAACATTTGGAAATGATTAATGGCATTAATCCGCTCAGTTAGATGCTAAAACAAATAGCGGATGTTTGCTTTCACGTTTGGAAATGGATTAGGATACTATTCAGCTCCGTAAGATTCTAAAATGAATGTCGGTTGTTTGCTTTTACATTTAAAAATGAATAACGGTAACTTTCGGCTTTTTACAATGCTAAAACAAATGTCGGATGCTAACAAATGTCAGCAAATGCTCCCATTTTCTCATTTCAAACGTAAGTTTTGACCTCCTCAATATAATGGGCATCAACTTTTTAAATAATCTCTACGCCTATTTGTCAAATCTTTGAACACAGAGTAAGATGATTGAATTTTCTATTCATTTGTTTTAGACATGGGCATCTTTATCACTTCAATAATGCTTAATATTAATTTGTCTCTGTTTAGTAGGACCGATTTAGTTTTTGTAATGTTTTTCCTGATTTTTTTTTTTTTGTTACCAGATTTTACTTTCGACCACTAGAAAATAAAAATCAATGATATTGGTGGCCCGATAAAACTTATAAGTGCGGAGCCCTGTGTATTCTATTCTTCATTGTGATCGGCCTATACGTGTACTTCCAGATTTTCATAATCGCATTGCTGGGGGAAAAAAAAAAGTTTCAGTGCTTGCGTTCTCGGGGAAGTAAACTTCGTGAAAGGCAAAGAAAAAAAAAATAGTTTAAAAAAAGGCACTACGAGGGAGATTGATGTTTTGACAGTGGAGCGTGATTAATGGCAAAGATATAACTGTCAACGTAAGCAGGTGCGCCCCGGCGGTTGAGAAATCTACGCGCACGGTATGACTGCCTCGATCAAAAATCAAAACACAGTGGTTAAAGAAAAGCAAATGATGGTGCAGCGCGTAGTGCTATCGTAAAGCACTCCATTGGCACGGGTGCTATGTGCATATACCATGTACGTGTGTTGGTAGGTGTTGGGGATTTTCCTTGTCAGCTGTGTATCGGGTATTTCTTCTTGGGCGCGCGATTGTTCTGGGTCTCAGAATATTTACAATCGAGTGTGAAAACATTTGTGACATGTCTTCGCTGTCCACGCGCGCTTAATCGGAGATGCTGAGTGATGTTTGCAATTTCGATTCGAGCAACATGCTGGGAAAAACAATAAGTTAATTAAGATCGGGACATTAGATTTCCCTTCGAGGTAACCGAACTTCGAGTTATCTTTGTTCGAGCTACGCGAATTTTAATACACGGAAACTCCATAGGAACAATCGGGACTTTCATTTTGCCCCCGAGGTATGTGATATTCGGCTTATCCGACGTCGAGGTATCCGAGTTTAACTGTACATGTAGCTTGAGAAAGTTCATTGCATTTTCAGTACGTTAAAACCTTGGCATTTGTTTGCATTTTTGAACTATTATCCTTATGTGACATACTGATCTCACTCTCATACATATACTAGACATGTATATCATTTTCTGTGGCTAACACTTGTATATCAAGATGAGGTTGGAAATAATCTAGCATGTATGACTCCAAAAATAAAATTATTTGGATGGAAACAGAGATTATTGCTTGTCTGAAAGAAAATGAAGGATATACAGTATACCTGTATCTGTAAAGGACATTGTTGATTTTAACTGGAATTTCCTATCATTTTTGGCAAAATTCATAAAAGCTGTTTTGCTTTTTATCTACAGTCATGACTTGAGGGAAATGAAAATGAGCATCTTTGTTGAATAAAACATCACATACGACGTAGGTACATCATTTTAGTTCGTTTTAAATCCAGTTAAACCAGACACTCCATCAAAATTCAGTCAGCATTCACCATATTGTAAGGTCTCTTGAAAATATTTTTGTTTGTATTTTTTTTTTGTGATAGACATTTTTTTTTCTTCTGTCATGTAACATGAAAAAAGAGTTATGTGTATTGTACTTACAATAAACAATTTTCTGATTGAATGTCATTGTCTCAGTGCTGCTATGATTGATTATTTAAGAATGCCAAGTTTAGTATTTTAAGACTTGAATGTCTCAAAATTAATGTCTTTTACTTACACTGCATGCCAGCAACTACATTTGTGAAACACATTCTGTGGAACACAAACGTTAAAATACAATTGTACAAAATGTAGTTGCACATGTCTCATTTACACCTGCAAAACACACACACACACAAACACACATACACCAACTCGCAAGTGCAAAAACTAAAGGCCCAAGTGATAAATGAATGCACAGGAGAACCAGTACAAATGTATTAAATGTTAAGAATGTGAATGTTTGGGTGTATTTTATATCAATTTGATCTTGTACTTTCTGCTAAGAAGGGAAAACATTTTTTTTTTCTCTCTCTCGGAACTAGAATATATTGTACTTGTATTGCATGATTCACTACACATACAATAAGAATCCAAGAAATTGTTCCATGGTGTTATGCATCTGGCATAAAATCTTTTGTGCAGTGGCAAGACAATGGATTTGAATGATCAGAAATCTTTTGAGTGCCTTGAAAGCCCTTTAACAAAAATCCTAGATAGCACTCTTAATACATAATATGGTACCATAAGAACAGAACATTTGCGCAATTTTGAATGCCCTGTACAGTCAACCTTGCACAAGTTGAATATTTGTTGTAGTGGAAGATCTTTTCAAGTCCTTTATATATTTATTCTTCTGGTTCTAATCCCTCATATGTAGAATTTTCTCTAAGACGAAGCTCTTTCTTCAGTCCAAATAGATTGGGCTTTAAATAGGCAAGGTTGACTGTACATGTATTTGTTTCTCAAGGCAACTTTCCCTTGAGGGACTGTTGAAAGAGACGGGAGTTGACCAGACACAGAAAGTCGGCACGAGTTAGAGACAGAAAGGTAGTGTAATATGTAATATTCTACCCAATTTTTTTATCTATGATATGCCTACAATATACACATAATGCAGTCTGATAGGTCTAGTGGGCAGCATGACCAAAGTCAATATTTACTCTTCTCTCCCAATTGACTTGACTTGTGCAAGAGTTGATTGTACATGTATAATTTACATGTATGTCAGTGTGGATAAGGGTCGTCAGATATCTAAAGTTACTTGCAGATGATGCACATACACTGGCCTGAAGTTTTTTACTACATACTGGCAGTAGCACATTGCTTTCTTTACTTTGCACAGTACAATTTTACAATACATGTTGTACATGTAAAGTGTACCCCAATTTTTGGGGAAGAAAAATGAAGGGCTTGTAAACCCCTAGAGCACATTTCTTTTTTTCTTTTTTAAGATTGCATCAGGACAGTAAACCAAATACAATGTACACATGTGAGTGATTTACACAAGACAATTTTCAATGAATGGACAATTACATTTTGTACACCAGAAACACGAACAACAATTTTTACAAAACCAGGTCAATTAGGGTTGTATGATAAAATACCTCTTTATGAAATTGTTGAAAATCTTGAATGGAATTAGCTCCATGGTCAACATTAGTCAACTAAGTGATCTCTGATTCTATATGCCTACATTAAATGCCATTTGTGTACCTTTAGCGCATTTTGGCTGCTTTCATCCTCGGCAATCAGAAGATATGTACATTGTATCAGCTGAAAAATGAAAAAGGATTGTCATCAGCTACCTGGGTATTAACTGTGTATCTTTCACAGACAACTGCTAACCCTTGAGTAAGTTCCATTAGATGGCAAATCTTTTCTTATGCACACACTGCATACAGTTCACAGAGTGTGTACAGTGCACTCCTGTTATAACGAACACAGTTATAACAAAATTCTGGTTACAACAAAGTAAAAATTCAGACTGCATCATCATCCCCTCCATGTTTCTTCAACAAAATTATGATAAAATGAAGGAAAACTGCTGACCCCAAGGACTTCATTACAACAGGTTTGCCTGTACAACAAAATCCTCTTGGAACAAATCCTTGTACTGTATTTCTTCGTTTTTACCACTATATTGTAGTGAGAAACCTGATATAACAAGGTAATTGTCATGGATTTTAGGTCTCCTTATATCAAGGTTCCCTGCTACCACTGTTAAATGTGATAATCCACTGTGCTTCACTTACAACTGACAAAGCACTTTCATTAAAGATTGCATAAACATTAACAATTCTCTTAAAGGTCCTGTTTACCTTTGGGGGCAGTGATTTTTAACCCTAACTAGCCCTAACACATTGCCTATGATGTAATCTAAAATACTATGAATTTAATTTTAAAAAAAATCATAATTTATGCTAAATTATGCTAATTTATGCATGATGATGCATAAAATCAGACTAATTGGTATAAATCACAAAATGATGCTCAAAACAGGCACATTTTTTGTGTAGATATTCTTTTTAGTGTCCTTAGCAAATGTAATGAAAAAGAATTGTGATATCAGAAAAAATTCTTAGTATTTTATTTTTTTTTTTATTTCTTATGTATTTCTTTGTTTTTCGACTTTATGTTTTTCATTGTTTTTTCGATGAAATTTGTCCGCGACATTGCTCCGAACAAGAAAACATGTTATTCATTGATTTTAATCAATAAAACACCAAAATAATCATGCTTTTATGAAATTTGCCAGTAAGCACAGTTTGCATTGAAATTGTACACGAATTAACGTTTTTGAGCAATTTTTGGTCTGACATGCATGTACATATTTATACGCAACTTCGGAACCGCGCGCCCGGGCGTCGCAAATTTGGTGTCAAAAGATGCGGGAGATTCGAAAGAAAAATGTCATGAAACGTCGCGGCAATAGCTTATTGCGATTGCGATACATCGCGCGGAACGTCGAGGGGGGGGGGCCTCGGAGGCCCCCCCCCCCGGCCTAGTTAGGGTTAAAATGTTCAAGATATCACTTTTGATGCATATGTGTAGGTCAGTTGTATCACAAAACATCTTACCATATAAGATTTTTGCAATAAAGCCTAAAATAGAAGAAGATATCACTATTTTTCTCATTAAACAATAACTGTAGACGGTTTAGTCTGGAAACATTTTCATTATATATATTGTTCACATTCTTAATATTTGACAATACTTAACATCGATTATACTGGTTCAAATTTTTACATTGTTTGTTTCCATCCCTAACTCACATTTTAGAACTATTTTGAAGCACTAATCCTGGGTTTTTGTTTCATTTGCAATGGTAAATTATGCCTTTAACTGATTTTTTCATGTTTACAGATAATAAACAATGAATCACTCCAAGATCTGTACCGGAGTGTTGTAGGATTCTTAGAATAATTCCTTTACTTTTAAGTTGATAGGACACTTTGAGGGTTAACACTGTATACTCTGTTTAAAATGGGATCTTAATTCAATTAAAAAGGTACAGCAACAAATGACATGTGTGAAGGAATGATTAAGAGAATAGCACAACTGGCATTCTAGCAATCTAACTCCTCACAGGTAGACACAATACGTACATGTATGGATGTGTGCATGTTCATTATCCATTGGCAGTCCGGCATACCATGTTCTTTTCTTTATATATATTTGGGCTGATCTCCAGACAAAAACAAAAACAAAAACAAAAACAAAACCCAAGTACAAAGTACAGCATGAATAATTCCCTTTTCATTATCTTCCATTCCTTCTAAGTCTAAAGAAATTAACAACTGAAAAAAAAAATCATATTATTTGAACCACAATGAAATCAATATTGGAAGTGCAGATTCAGCATTGTATGCAACAGGTGCCACTTCAACACTTGGAATAATGGCATCATTTGATACAACTGTTACTCCATTTACACTAATTACTCTCACACTCATAATGGACACTGAGGGCATGCAATAACTGATAAACAAGTGGTTACCATGGAAACTTTCTTTTTTTTTTTTTACAATGTATATATCTATATGCATACAATAATGATAAAAATAATAACAATATGACCTATTGTCAAGAGTCCTTGTCAGTTCAAAGTTCAACCAGCATGCTAGAATATTGCAGAACATCCATCATAGCTTTGTTCCAACTCTGTCCCTTGGTATAAGTCTCAGCTCTGATCCATGCTTGAGAAACACATTGCCTGCACTCTGCGCTGGATTGATCCCGATGCCATCTGAAACCATCAACAAAACACAGTTTTAGAATGTGCACACTATCAGTTGAGAGCTGCGGAAATGTTTACTGAAATGGGATGGTAAACTGCATTGAGTAACCAGTAATGCAGTTATGCCAGAAAGATTAATTTTTACATACTGATGCACTTGCCAGAATATTCCAATTTATTCATTTTTTTTTCTTCAAAGATGCAAAAAAGAAAGATGTGATCCAAAACATACAAGTCATTAACTATAGCAAGTTTGAGCCTCCCCCCCCCCCCAAAAAAAAAACAACAACAACAAACATACAAACAAAAACAGCAACACAACTACATGTAGTGTTTGTACACATTGCAAACTGTGGTTTGACAAAATTACATATACATGTACCTCTGACACTTCATTGCTACTGAAAGACAGGAAGCAAACAGGCAATCGGTAGTGTGTGCGTGAATTTGTTTGTTATGTTTTTCTTGCTTAACTTATAATATCAGCTTCCTCCATGTTCTCCATAAACAACACTTATGAATGAGATACTGTATACGCCGAACATTTCGCGAGGTATTTACTTTCGTGAATTTCCCAAGTCAGCTGCTATTCGCGAAATCAAAAACACGCGAAAATATTTACTCAAATGCCAATGTGAATGTGACGTACACATATAAATTTCATTACAAGTCTCCACAATCGCGAATTTAACCACTCGCGAAATTGTCGTGAAATTTAGACTCGCGAAATATATGGCGTATACAGTATACTACTCGAACAATCCCCCATCTCATCCAATACTACACCACCCTTCAAGCAATGTATTACAAACCTGAATGCTTGAATAGTTACGGTTTGAGAGAGTGCTTAGAGTCACATAGAATGTGAGCAGTAAAGATCTGCATGGAATTATGACTCGCTGCCCTTAATCAAACTGACATTAACAAAATGGCATAATCCCCTCCCCCATTTTCTTATGTGGCAAAAACAGCATCCCCTACATGTCAAAGATGATTGAGTCTCAAAATCTTACCATTTGTGATGATCGCACTAGTGGCCGCAGGAACTCTGAACTGTTGAAAAGAAAAGAGAAATATGAAAAGTAGAATTATGCGGTAGTTCCATTCTTGTTAAATGTAAAAGTGTATGACAGATACATGTTATATGTGACCCTGCACCTCAAAACAAACAAAAAATCGCCAGACACGAATTTTCAGTTAAGACCATAAGTCAGAAAGAGCAGACTCTAAGCTTTAAAATGATGTATAACTCAAATCAAATGGACTCTCCTAACCTATCTAAATATTGGAAAGAAAGCACAAACTCAGAAAAAGTGTGAACTGAGAAAAGAGGCTCTGAAGTACAGTATCTATTCAAGCGCTTAATCTTTACCAAACCGTGCTGGCTGTGCAATGAATGGAACAAAAAACAGGAAGTAAACCACCAGAGTAACAACAATGAAGAGATTATCAGATTAAACTGAAATTAAGCATGCCTCATTAACAAATTCTGTCCATAATTAATGCCAACTTTCAAAGCAGTAGCACTATCTTTTCAAAAGTTATTAGAGTTGAAAGACACACCTAATCACACTATTCTACCAAAAATGTCGAGATAAACTGCTAAAAAAACACACTTTTCTGCCCGTTTTATGATACCAAATTTTAGCATAATGTAAAAGAAGACCCGCTCTTTCAGAAAATATGAAAAAGTCAAGTTCGGCTAGGTTGACCCATTTCACTTATTTTCAGTCCTCACGCAAAATCAGTGTGTGCGACTTTATGTTCGTTTTGAGGTGCACGGTCACATATGCAGTTCATACAACTGGCAACTGCAATACTTTTTTTTTTCTGCCAAATTAACTCTGTATTAAAGGCATAAACTACCATTTGCAGATGAAACAAAAACCCAGCATTAGTGCCGTAAAATAGTTCTAAAATGTGAGTTAGGGATAGAAACAGTCACCGTAAAAACTTTAATTGGTAAAATTGATGTCAAGTATTGTTAAATACATGTATACAAAATGTGAACAATAGTTATAATAAAAATACTTCCAGATTTAACTGTCTACAGTTACGGTTTATTGAGAAAAATACAGATATCTCCTTATTTAAGGCTTTATCACAAAAATTTTATATGAGGATGTCTTGTGGTACAACACACCTACATCTTGAACATTTTTTAAATCACTGTTCCCAAGGTAAACAGGACCTTTAACACTGGCTTTAGAAATCCTCTACTTGGACATTCTATGTGCATACATTACATTGCAAGGTTTTGAATAATTAAGAATAGAGTCTTGCACATACATTAAACACCCTGATGAAGTGATGGTGTAACTTTTCCACTCACCTCTTCCGCTGCAAATTTGAGAACAGCAGTAAAAGGAGTTGCCTCTGGTACACTCAGTCTATCACAGCAAAGAGAGAAAAATAACAGTACATTTAAACAAAAATACTACAAAATCAGCACAAAAATTCAACAAAACCCTTTTTAGTGAAGTAACGAATAACTTGATGAGTACAAGCAACTACATATCATGCATTTCAACAGCCAAAGAAGAGTGAAGTACAGAGTACAGAATTTACATTTATATCATAAAGACCCTGACCCTAGACTAGAGCTAGTGATAGTGTGCACATACATGTACAGTGGACTCCTGATATAACCAAGTCCCAAGCACATTTATTTAATTTTCTTTTGTTATATCAAAATTTCAATATAACCAAACCAATAAACAATAAAATTAAAATACCCAGAGGTGTTGTGTGGCAGAGTAGGTATTGTTACGGTCTGAACTTTTATTACTTCGTTGTAACCGGAATGTCGTTATAACCCTGTTCGCTATAATGGGAGTGCTTTGTAACCACAAAATAAATGTACTAAAAGATGAGGTTTAGAAAAATAATGTAATTCAAATTGTGACTTTACTTTGTTCCACCTTATTTTTAAATATCGAAATAATCAGTAATTTACCAGGGCAGCACCGTGCACCCGTTCCAAGGTGCAAATGTGCACAAAAATACATTGGTTTCTACACGTCAGTTCGGGAAACCCACTCAAAAGGGGGGCCCCTCCTTATAAGTAACCCGTCCCCCTTATAAGTAACCCCATCCCCCTTATAAGTAACCCCCGGGGCACCCCTTATAAGGAGTCTCCACGCTTTTTTGCAATGCAACGCGAAAATGAAAGGACTGCGGCAATTCGCTTGATTATGTCCATAAAGCTTCACAAGTTTCCTAGTTAATCACGAAATTTGAGCAAAATCGGTTTGAGGCATCATATCTAAAATCATGGATTTAAATGCGATGTCAAACGACCCATGCGAATGCTGAAATGCGAGCGATTACTGGAGTGAGTGTCGCCAGGCGCGGCGGCGCGGCAATGCTTGAGTGCAGACGTGGCGACTGAGTACGGAGACTTTCGTTCATTCAGGTGGCTTTAAATGAAGGAAAAATAACAAAAGTAACGAAATAGTCAACCACCTACCTTTGCAATTGGTATGCATATATACAAAAGGATACGTTCCCATAGGGTCGTCCAGTTGAAGTCGTCCCTAAACAAAAATTTTAAGTTGAAACTTGCAAGTTTCGCCGATGAAGCGCGCACGCGCTCTCGCGCTGAACAACTTGCTGAATGCGGGAGCTGTTGGAAATTTCAAGCTTCATCGCCGAAACTTGCAAGTTTCAACTTAAAATTTTTGTTTAGGGACGACTTCAACTGGACAACCCTATGGGAACGTATCCTTTTGTATATATGCATACCAATTGCAAAGGTAGGCGGTTGACTATTTCGTTACTTTTGTTATTTTTCCTTCATTTAAAGCCACCTGAACGAACGAAAGTCTCCGTACTCAGTCGCCACGTCTGCACTCAAGCATTGCCGCGCCGCCGCGCCTGGCGACACTCACGCCAGTAATCGCTCGCATTTCAGCATTCGCATGGGTCTTTTGACATCGCATTTAAATCCATGATTTTAGATATGATGCCTCGAACCGATTTTGCTCAATTTCGTGAGTAACTAGGAAACTTGTGAAGCTTTATGGACATAATCAAGCGAATTGCCGCAGTCCTTTCATTTTCGCGTTGCATTGCAAAAAAGCGTGGAGACTCCTTATAAGGGGTGCCCCGGGGGTTACTTATAAGGGGGACGGGGTTACTTATAAGGGGGACGGGTTACTTATAAGGAGGGGCCCCCCTTGTGAGTGGGTTTCCCGAACTGACGTAGCAGGTCGTCAAATTTTGGATAGCGTTGTTGTGGAATCATGGGCTGGCGGCTTGCATACACAGACTCTCTTATTCTTTTAAGACTAATTTATAAGACTTAAGACTAAAGAGTTCACTTTAATATATCATGATCATTCAAATTTTGCAATCAACCCGCGCCCGCTCGAATTTAATCCAATTTATGCAGCTTTTGTGGTGATCATGCACATTAATTATTTCATGACAATGACGATTGCACAGTTGGTGTTACACGTCCACCAACATTTTTTATTTGTATCCTGGCTTGGCCACCTACCACACCTACGACCTACTTTCTACACAGTAAACTTTACTGTCTTTACAGAGCATGCAGTCCAGAGCAGAGCAGAGACCCGGGTCACAGAACCAAATCAGCAACATAATAATCAATATGTGGGACCACATTGTGTAGAGAACATATGTTTATCTACTCACACTTTGAACGGTAATTTCGGATCCGACGTTAAGGTGATCTTGAATGTTACCTTATTAGACCTGGATAAAAGAATAAAATAGAATAACATTGTACAAATATGCAAAAAAAAAAATCCGAGATAAAGTGTATATTCAAGATAATATGACAACTATTGGATACTCACGCCATGTTGCAGTTCTCTACTCCACTACACGAACAGGACAACGGTATAACCAAGGAGGTACTAGAGAACCTCCTTGGTATAACCTGTGATAGGCGCGCGCGGCGCGCGGTGGTGAGGCGTACGTACGTACACGTGTGCGTTTTCTCTGGCAATTCACCTGCCCCACCCCCACGTACCACCACCACCACCACCACCACCACCACCACCACTGTGCACCACCCGGTCCACCACCCCACCACCTGCTGCTGCACCCCCCCCCCCCCCCCACCACCACCACCACCACCACCCCACCTCACCACCTAGACCTACCCACCCGGGGTACCCCCAACCGTCTTCAACGCCCTCGCCTCCAGCTCAGCATCCACCTCATCATCTGCAAAATAAGAAGAAGAAGAAGAAGAAGAAGAAGAAGACGAAAATTGGGACCTCCTTACCATGATGAGGAGGGGACTATGATTACTGGCAGTTGGGGCAGGTGCGTCGGGTTCGTATACGCACCCCCAAAATGTGCAAAGTTCCACTTTTTGGCAACGTGCCAAAGAACGTATTTTAATGATAACCCTCATTACCGTTGGCACTGGTCCAATGGGTAACTTTACTTTTTTTATTCTGTTTTTTTTTTTTTAAAGTTGGGCGTATTCATTGTGTACTGTATTCTACACCTCACACAATGTTACATTCCATTGATTTCATTAAAATAGAATAGAACTTTGAACAACACAAGACTGTCAAAATGTGATGAAAATAAACAAATAAAATAAAAGCAAATAAATATGTTATAATATGAAGAAACTATATAGGAGCCTCAGAGCAAAAGCCGAATGTAGATTCCGTATTTATTATTCAAAAGTTTAGAACAATGTATCAGTGATAAAAAAAAAAAATGTGTAAGTAACACTTGAGAGATGAATGAAACGCCTTTGTAAGTACATATACTGTATAAATATAAACGCACGCATCTATCACGACACGACCACAAAAGCACATGGCATGCAATACCCAATATCCGTCTGTCCGGAGGAGTTGTTGTTGTTGTTTTTTTATGACATACAAATGCATGTTGATTTGTGTTGATTCATGATACCCTTAACATCACTTTTGCGGTGAAACGAATATCTAGAAAAAATCCATATTTTTGAATGATTTTTTTTTTCTATTTTTCTGCAGATTACTTGGATATATCCCCCCCCCCCCAAAAAAAAAAAGAAAAGAAAAAACCAACACACACACACCTTGCAAACGAAGATTCTGATCGTGGCCTCAAGGCAATCATTGCGAAAGTACTACGGTATGACAAAAGACATTTGAATTAATGCACCTTCCCCTCAGCATAACTTGCATGTTTCTGTGATATTAATGTGAATAACAAAAGAAATGGCAAGGAAAAGCTAGGAAACATGCAAGTTATGCTCGTTCTCGGGGAGCGGGTGCATTCGTAATCATATTAGTACTTTAGCAATGATTGACAGATGAGGTCACTGACCAGAATCTTGGTTTGGAGGTTTGTTTGTTTGTTTGTTTGTTTGTTTGTTTATGAGTGTATCCAAGTATTCTGAAGAAAAAAAGGAGTAACATTATTTAAAGAGATATGGAATGTTTCAAGATATTTGTTTCACCGCGAAAGTGATATGTTGAGGTATCATGAATTCAACACAAATTAATATGCATTTGTATGTCATGAAACCTTTAGGCCTAATCATTTTTTTTTTTTTTTTAACTTTAGGGCCCTCGATCCTCCAGAAAACTGTCTTTCCTTACTTTTCGTGGGACCACATCGCTGAATTTCAATTCTATCAACATTGTAAAAAGCCCCCTCATGTGGCCCCTTGAGTAGCTCCCCCTTTGTTCCCCCCTCCCACGTACGAAATATAAAAAAAGATGTACATTTTCATCTTTCTATGACCAAGTTGTTCACATAAGAATTCATGGGAAGGAACAAGATAACTAACCCATTTACATGCATGTTGCATAAACGCTATCAAAAATATCCACGGTTACACCACAAGGAGGTATGTTCTCTCAGGCCTCCTTGGTTACACTTTGCAGGCATTACATGCACTGCTTTGTACGTCACTCTGATGAAAATCGGTTGTGAAATGCTGAGATATCCAAAAACAACGTGAAACAAAGAGATCCTGATAAAAGGCGTGGCCTGTAGTCTTTTATTGTTATCACTTTTTTGGATATCTCAGCCATTTGAAAACCAATTTTCATCAAATAAACATTGAATCCTTATTAAAAATACATGCTCTTTCATATTTCATAAGAGGTTTCTCATTATCTCACTGAGGAATGTTCAAATCATGATTCCCCACCTCAGCCAGTACCGGTACTGTACATGCAGTCCCTTTGAGATGTAGAGGTGTCTGGCTGCCATTGTAACACGTGGCCAGGTAGGTGTTTGCTCCGCGTGGATGTCCAGCTTTCACGAACGTGATTGTGCGCTCGTCATTGTGCAACTTTTCCGTAGCTAGCTCTCGTCCGCTCCCTCGCTCCGCGTATGTGCTACATGCACATGCACATGGCACACCTTTTGCACGCATTTCTGAAAATTTCACCGTGCTTTACTTTGCGTGTGTGTGCCGGTAGCTGAATGGGCTTGTGAATAGAGGTAGCTGGAGGTACAGCGATAAGAAAGTCTCTTTGCAACTAACGCTTCGTGTATCCCACATGGTCTGCACTCTGCTCTCTGTATTTTCTGCATTTTCTGCATTGATAAACGACACAATGGCGGCAGAGCGTACTTTTATCATGGTAAAGCCTGATGGAGTCCAGAGGGGACTCATCGCAGATATCGTCAAGCGTTTTGAACAGCGCGGATATAAGATGGTTGCTGCAAAATTCATGAAGGTATTAAAATTAGCAATCCTGGATTCCTTGGACTTGGTACATCCGTGGCGTTCACCATGTTGTTCACATGCTATGACCAAAGTTCACCATTGCAATGTTCACATGGTCTTGTCTTGTAGAAGTAAATTAAATTTAATCCCTTTTACAGCTCATTCCGAGTACAGTATCTGAATTACTCGAGCCACGTACCCATGGCACCATGCTCATGCCATGATACATGTACCAGTATGTGTGGGAAGTTGAAGAGTAATTAATGCCCATTCATTCTGAAAGATCAGCTTTGGGGCCTGGATGGGGTGGGCCTGGGGGTGCGTGTGCAGCGCAATCAGTAGGCTTAGGCCTACTGAGTACACAGTGTCTAGCTAGCTAACGAGTTAGTGCTCTTGCCTCTACTATCATGACTATCTAACAAGTTACATGTAATTTTAGCTCGACTAGCCGACAGCGACGTTTGGGTAACATTGTTTACATAGGTATCCTAACTGATAATAATTGTTAGGCCTACTTGTGTTATTAGAATAAAAAGTGTGTGGAAGGCGCAAGTAAAAGCAAGGACCATGCATGGTAACATAACTTAACTGGTAACCGCGACGCGGGGCGCAGTAACCATGGTAACCTAGGCAGTAACCATGGTAACATAACAGCGCCCCGACGACTTGTATGCAATTTAGTGAAGGAATCAAGTGCACCGCGATGCTTGCAATTCAAGAAACAACTCGTCGTTCAAAACGACACTTGGGATTCGCAATGAAAAGTCACATGTATAGAGGCCCTAATGCCATATTGTTGAAATATTATACTCATATGCAACTACATGTATGTACCCCTCACCATTACCTCTAACTGCGACCGGCCCCAACACGCAGTGTTGGGGCTGCGCATTGTAGCAGATATGATCATGACAGGCGAAGTATAGCGCCTAAATATCAATATTAAATCGCAAAAATTCTGTAATATGAAGACTTACAGGTGAAGTTATAATGTTGAAGACTGACTGCGTTCAACTTTTGGTCCTGCCAATATTCCATTTCTGCTCGAATTGATGAGTTAAATACGACTCGGTCGAAAGGAACTTGGGAGAACGACATCTTATACAGGCAATGGATTTGAAACTTGTGCGCATGCGCTGGCCGTCAATTCATTTGTACAGCTGTAGGTTTATGGCAAGGCCGTATCATACTGTTGTGGCAAACCCTCTCGCTGTACAATGTATATTGCGTTGTTTTCTGGGTGGGTACGCGCGCGCAGGCCTTGTCAGAAGGCTAAAAGCATTGCGACTCCGCCCAGCACATGAATATTTATGTGCGCAGTGTACTGCATACTGATTTCGAAAATGGTGAATGGGATGGGGAGCTAGGAGATGGACCTGTAAAAAAAAATTTTTTTTCAAGATCATTGGACCAGTGTGAACAAGAACAAGGTGAACGTATGGTAGGAATTAGATAAGAATCTTATGTATACTATATAAGTAGGTTTTTTTCTAGTGAAATTCGAAACTTACGGAGGCGCGAAAATCTGTGACAGACTGTGTATGTTTTTCAAGCTTACCGATATAGCACTCTATTGACTCAGGACGCTCCCACAGTGTGTAACTGTGTACACGGAGCGTCCAGGGGTTACATTACCTCTGAAAACAAGATTAATCGTCATCTTTGAGACCATCTCCAAAAGATGCGAATCGCCATTTTGAACAGATCACGTGAATTAAAATGATCTGCGTATGCGCGAATTAATATTCATTTCTGTTCTCAGCTAGCCGTCCTTTTTTTTTTTTCCACACGCATACATTGTGTATTAATATGTGCTACGTTTTATCCATACCCGATCGACAGCAAGGCTGTTAGCACATGAGCTGTGTATGTACAATTGTCATTTGTGTATGTAAGTTGTACTACGATACGAAGTGCGGAGGGACTAAAACCTCAGATAAAATCTTACACTGGGCTCTTAAAACAGATCATATTGCAAATCGATTTCCGCAGCTCTGATTGTAAGTATCTTATCTAACAGTATGGCTACGAATTTCAGTGTAAAACCTTGTATTTTGGTCTCTGGTCACCAAAATGCTAAGCCATATGAGGCGGTTTTTCGATAGCCATGGGGCTGCCATGTGACCCCGACTCGGTACGCATGTGCGGGTTGGGGTCGCTGGTGCGGTTAGGACCGAGGCTTATCAGTTTACAATACAGGATAGGGTCTAGGGATACAGGAACCAAATTATGCAGGCAGTTGAACGAAAGTCGGTCTATAATGTTAGGAGGAGTCTATCCTGTTGTTGGGGGTTGTTCCGCAGAGACTATGTCTGGCTTCACAGAATCCCCTCCTATGGAGGAGGACCAGAAAAGTAAAAAAAAAAAATGATGGATAAAAGACTCCTCCAGACAGACGGATCTTTTGTCTAATGACCCCCTTGCTGCAAAATTTGTGACCCCCTGTAATGTGTAAAAATAACTCATGACTGATGAGGTATGCTTTCTCAACAGAGTGCTAGAATGCTCCAAAAGTCTAAATCTAGCACAGCACGGTACGGTTCACTTTGGTTCGATTCACTTTGGTTCACTTTTGAGTGCTCGCGATGCGCACTATAGACCATTTATGCAATGAGCTGGGAATTTCAGGGCCTATTCTCACAGTTCTCAGATTAAAAGACAAAACAAAACAAAAAAAAAAGACTTGTTTTTGGTAAATTATATAGCAACAACTCTTTACAGCCTCCCCATCCACATCACCCCCCCCCCAAAAAAAAAAAACAAACAAAGGTTGAAATTTTGCCATGTTCTACATCTTACATGAACAAGTACAAAATTGTACCTGGTACGTAGCTTGGACCCAGCAAAAGGGTATCTTCCGTCTAAGGAATAACAGCAAAATTATTTGTTCATGTCATTTATCTTTTAACAGGCAGATGAGGCTCTCTTGAACCAACACTACGGAGATCTGAAGGACAAGCCATTCTTCCCTGGTCTTATCAAGTTCATCTCCAGTGGACCAGTGTTTGCAACGGTAAGGCAAACTTATAATTACCACTACCAGAAAGGAAGTAGTCATCAGTTTGTCGTGCTTTCATTTTTTTTTCCTTCTTGGTGGCAGCTTTATCTACTACATATACAGAATTTTGATACACCGCTCATACGCAGTCATGTTATGGTGCACTCTTTTTCTTCTTTTCTGAAATTTGTGCACTGTAGGCAGGTTAATAAAACCTGTTCAGTATTTCATTAATTAATTTGTAATTGTAACTGTTTGTAGTTTGAAACAGTAACCTGCAAGACTTTTTTTTTCCTTTTGCTTTCTTTTCTACCCTATTCTGATATGAACTTGAACATGTTGTCAGAACAACATCGAGTAGGCAGCTACTGGTAAATGAAATTTCTTAAATTCCACTCAAACTGTAATGTGGGAAATGCTACCAGAATGATGTTATTAATTGATGAGGCTTTATCATTAGGCTTTAGAATATTGTGTCATCCAAGAAAATATTATATACACTATAGTTTAACAGAGTTGAGCCACAAGTGCTGATGCTTTATTTTATTTATTTTGTGTTATTTTTATTTTTTTTAATTAAATGGGCATTAAATCAGCAGCAGATTTTAGGCATAATGATGTGTGTTTCATTTATGTAAACACGTAACATATTGTTATCCTAATTCTGTTGTACCTGCTAGGTGTGGGAAGGAAAGGATGTTGTGAAGCAGGGACGTGCAATGCTTGGAGAGACTGATCCGGTGAGTGTTTTGGGAGGCACCTGCTGCCTTTCAGTTTGGAGTTTCTGTTGCCCTGCTGAAAACAGTGATAGTGGTTGACAAGACACCAATGGTGATTTCACCACTTTGAAGAAGAAGAAAAAAAAAGTGTTAAAATCCCCAACTAACTTGGATGCAAGTCCCGGTCAATCCCAGGTTCCCAGGGGACAGGATTACAATTGACAAAATAAATGCATTGTATAGCATACAATCTATCAATTTATTTGCATAGGTCATATGTGTGTAGGAGAAGATGACTTACTATGTATTCTTTGGAATCCATAGAAGGGCACTTAGTGACTGCAATTTATACACTGACTATTCAATGACGAAAAGTTTATAGTTGGTGAAAATGTGAGCTTACAAAATAATACTCATGCTTACAAAATTTCTACAACCATATTATACACTGTCTGAATTCTTTGCATATGATGGAAGACAAGTTTCACACCCACATGTGGGGCTCAGTGTGTTAGAAACATCTGTGGTCCTACCTGTGTGTATTCATGAAGCAACCTATGGATCTGTTGTAATGAGGTACTGTTCAAAAAGAAGAAAAAAAATTTGTTCCAAAGTATCTTGTAATTGGGCTCACCTGTACTTGAAATCTATTATGAATTAAGGGAAGCAGATTTGAGTTGATATTTTCAGTTTTTGTGAGCATCTTTTGTTATATTTGGTGATCAATTATTTTGTTATTTGCACAGCTCAAGTCCAAACCAGGCTCCATCCGTGGGGATTATTCCATCGATCTGGGCCGTAACATCTGCCACGGCTCAGACAGTGTCGAAACAGCCAAGAAAGAGATCGCCTTGTGGTTCAAGCCAGAGGAGGTCTTTGACTGGACGCTCCCTACTCACGGCAGTATATACGAATAGAACAATTTCAGCTGGCCTCTCCAAGAGAGCCTCAATCTCAGAAAGATTCCATACCAACATTGCCCTACATTCGAACCTGGTAATACTCGGTGAAAAAAAGTTTTAGTTTCGTAATCCTTTTCAACACTGCACGAAACCCAAGGCATGACACTATCTCAAAACACGGGACACAAAACTTAGTGTGCCATTGTGATTCTGTTCATCCACGCGTGTCACTGCATATGACAAATATAAGACACACACACACACACACCCATGCACACACATGTATTTTAGTGGTAAATTCATGGCAGTAGATACTAGGAAGAGTTACGAATATTTCATGCCGTAGGTGTGCAGTGACAATTCACTTCGCACAAAGGCAGGGATGACATCCCAGTTCAATGCATTTCCACATCTCATGGGTTGTGCATGAAACAAAACCTCTCATAGCTAATTTTTGTTGCCTTTAACATAAATTAAGAACAAATAGGAGCATTGCTATGGGAGCATTGCTCAATATTTTACATTCTCTGTTGAGGTATGTCACCCAAAATATTTCAACCATTCTTTAAAACTGACAAGATACTTGGGGTGTTATAAAGACGAGAACGTGTTGAAAGCATGAGCCCACTAGTAACAGGGAATAGCAATCTGTTGGCTCAAGAGACCAAACATGAGTTTTCCCACAACATCTAATGCTTTTATTATGAAGTGTCTTTTCATGCACAAAATTTAAACTGTGAGGTGATTGGTGAGATAAGCTACAGTGCATGAATGACGGTTCACTGATTACTTGCTCGTCTGCAAATTAAGTGGACCATGTACAAGTGGTCTACAAATGGATAGAAAGCAAGTATGCATGCAACAACATCTGTAATGGCAAAGTATCTTATCATCCTAAAGTACACTAACATTGTATGTTATAGGACAAAAAAGTTTGGATTGCAGATCCTTGTCCATCGTGGAATGTTAAATATGTCTACTCTTGTTATAAAACATTTCTCTTTTGTGTTTCTCAATGCCGTGCACATCTTAGATGTGAATGCACTGAAGTTGGTAAACCTCTTCATGTCCACCAATCATGTCTCGTTGATTTATTTGTATGTTTCAGGGAGAGATTTATGTCTGACTATTGATATGCACTGTTTTGTGCCTAAACTGTAACACAGAGAGCAATTTCAAATGAATTGTTTTATTTCCAAAAGTGCTTGTGGGTAACCTGTTGGTACAGGTTTCAACCCATTTGGTCTACTTAAATGCTCGTACAAAGTTGAAGTCAATTGCTGTTAGTGAAAAAAAAAGAAAGAAAGGAAAAAAAAAACAGTAAAACCTGCTAATATGTAGTTGAATGTGTAACCTGTATGAATTTGAATCAAGTTCAACATTAAAACACCACAATCAATCTGTATGCCTGCTGGAACAGTATCCTGTGTTATGTTGTGCTCTGTGGTATGCGTGTACTAAATCTAATGAGAGAGAGGGGGAAAAATTAATCCGACTACCATGTGCAACATACATTGTACATTCAATGCACAAAACAGTATACAGTCAACCTTGTTTAGTCAACCTCACATAAGTCAATCACCTAAGTAGAAGGTCTTGTCAAGTCCTCTTCGCTTTATATTCTATTGATTTATATCCCTCTTAAGTCGAATTGTCTCTTAGGTTGAAACTATTTCTTTTTTTCTAGTCCAAATAGATTTGACATACACGTGTAGGCAAGGTTTACTGTGCATTTTGAGGAAGAGAGGTTTGCGATAATGCTGCATGTACAAAGTGTATGTGGTCCTTGAAAGGACTGGCGAAAGAAGACCCTAGAAAGAGGAGAGTGAATTTGATGCGACTGTGGATTGAAAGTTGGATGTAAGAAGAGGTTGAGTAGAGGATTACTGAGCGATGATTACCTGTGACAAAGAGGCTGTGTTTGTTTGTTTGCTGGGTGTGTGTTTACTAGAGTGATGAACCGTAAAAAAATAAAAAATTAAATAAATAAGTAAATAAATAAAAAAATGAAATACATAAATAAATTAATTAATTAATAATAAAAATAATAATTATACATTGCATTACAATTGGACCAAAAAGGGGTAATGGAACTATAAACAGTCTTCATATACAGTGATGTCAATCACACTAGCATTTTCATTGGACGAGGCAACTTGATAATTACCTTACGCTATATGAATTGCTATGTTAAAATTCCCGTCGAGATCATTATACGAGCTAAATCACCATTTGATTACAACTCTAGAAGAATTTGTTGAGTAGGATATATGTGTAGTTTCTTGTTGGTTGGATCAAGGAGGTTTAAGAGTTGGAGTTCCAACTGTCTGTAATTATTCAAACAGTTGTCAGATTTCTATTGATGTACAAAAGAATTCCACAGGTGCATTTGTATTTGTATCGATATTCGATGCCGCAGTCTTGCTGAGCAATCTGAAGATATTATTTTGAACGTTAACATAATGTTGGCCATATTTTGCTTATTTATTTATTAAATGAAATGAAATTTCACTTAATGATAAAGCATGTTAAACAAAAGCCGATCCCGTCCAGAACTTTGTGCAAAAGTGTAAATCAGAGCTGTATCATGTGAAAATGTTTAAAACTACCATCCTCGGAAGCCGGTTTAATCACTTTTCCACTTCATTTCCGCAAATAAAACTAATATGGAATAATCTTCAAGTACAATTCTTTATTGATAGATATGTCAGATTAGTGCTCGGGTATGCCCAGTCGAGTAATTTTCATCTTTATTTCAGTATTTTTTGCCCAATTTCTATTCGCGCGTCCTCGTGTCAGTACAACCTACCTTTTATAAGAAAAGTAATTACCATCACAAAGAAATATCTTCTTAGAAAGTGGCTGGTGATTATGCAATGAGACATGAGTCTATTGTCTTCCTATCTGCGTGGCAGATCCTGTTTGGCACATGCTTCAACTATTTTTGAGTGGCGGCATCGAACATCCAGCAAAACAAATAAGACAGTTGTTACTCCATTCTCTTGAACCTCCTTGGTTGGATTTATCTTTGAAAGCCAATGAAAATTACAGAGTGTGTAAGTAAACCAGGATGCAGTGACATCATTACTCCAGCCAATTTTTGTGATTTGCTAGCAGTGCATGTATCACTATTGATTAAATGTGTAAAACTTGAAGGGATGGTACACCGTACAGTATTGGTGGAGATGAGAACTGGGCTTTTAACTTTTGTTGCGAGATACCAAGTAAACACTTATGAAATAGTACAGAGCATACCATTTTAAGAGGATGACTGAAACATTCAAAAACAGTAAAACAAAGCATTCATAAATGGTGGGTCCCACATTTTATTAGAATCGCTCTGTTTTGGATATCTTGGCCATTTCAAAACCAATTTTCATCAAATAAACATTGAATTCCTCATGGAATTACATGCTCTTTCATATTTCATAATAGGTTTCTCATTATCTCACCAAAAAAAAAGTTAGAAACCTTAAACTAGGTCTCAACCAAAACTATACGACCCCTTTCACATGCTTTTTGTCAGACAATGAATGCAGTGCAGGCAATTTGAAAAAAAATCCTCAAGGAAGGAAAAAGCAAACCAACTGGTTTGATACATTATTTCAAGGATATATTTTCCTTACAAAAAAATAATAAAAAAATTAAAAATCTGTATCTATAGAGTCCTTGTCCACATATCTACCACAGGTGCAGACATTTTTGAAATGCATGAAATCACATGGAGATTTACAGTCTGCCCTCATACGTCTGGTATGTGCATGGTAATTCAATGGGAGGCCTTGATGCCAGTATGCATGTTGAGGATACTGGTAATTGCAGACTTTCAATGTAGGCCAACATTTAAAGGGGAACACGTCTGTTTCTTCAATGAAAAGTGAATGGAGTAGGAAAAAAATACATGTATGTGCAATTCTTTAAAGGGGATGGGTAGTAACCGATCAGTGGGAATCAATGGGAATGCTTAGGGATGATTGTTCCAATTCTTGTGGGATTGATTTAAGAGTACTAACTGTTGTGTGAAAATTATTTGCTTCAGAACGGTCTCATATTCAAGTAATGTGCAGATTAATGCCCCGTCACTGACCAGGCACGCTTAACCTGGAAGCATTAAAGGGAAGATAAACCCCAAGAGCAATGTGGATTGAGTGAAAGCAGCAACATTAGTAGAACACATCAGTGAAAGTTTGAAGAAAATCGGACAATCGATGCAAAAGTTATGAATTTTTAAAGTTTTGGTTGTGGAACCGCTGGATGAGGAGACTACTAGAGGTTATGACGTATGAGTGGACAACAATACCAAGAAAACATAAAGAAAATTCTACAAAAATCCATTTTTCATAAAAATTACAAATTCCATCAACTTGATATTGACATATGTTAAGGGTAGCAATTATTCCCCCTGCTTTCTGAAAGAGGTTGGTCCATTGCTCTTTCATAATTCTAGAAAAGTGAATTTTTGTTGAATTTCCTTTATATTTTCTTTGTATTGTTGTCCACTAATACTTCATATCCTGTAGTAGTCTCCTCATCCAGCGGTTCCAACACCAAAATTTTAAAAATTCATAACTTTTGCATCGATTGTCCGATTTTCCTCAATTTTTCACTGATGTGTTCTACTACTGTTGCTGCTTTCACTCAATCCACATTGCTCATTGGGTTTACCTTCCCTTTAAACTGCACATTACTTGAATATGAGACCATTCTGAAGCAAATGATTTTCACACAACAATAGATATATAATGTACTCTTAAATGAATCCCACAAGGATTGGAACAATCATCCCCAAGTATTCCCACTGATTCCCACTGATCAGTTACTAGCCATCCCCTTTAAAGAAGAAATCCCTTTCAAATTTTATCAATTTCATAAGGGGGAAAAAAGTTCCCTGCAGAACAGTGGGAAAATGATCAAAATAGAATGAGAAATAAGCAAGTTATGACAGTGAAATTTCAATTTTTTTTGGAAAACACTTCTTCACCAGTCCCTATGAATATGCAAATCAACAAGTTGATGATGTCATGCTCTCACAATTTCTTATTCACTTCATACACAGAAATGACTAAAATGTCAAACTGTACAAATATAAAACTTGCCTTAAAACCACCCAAATAAAAAAAAAGATGAAATATTAACTACAATGATGCAGTATTTTAGTATGGAAATAATATACTTGATTTTACATACATATTAGCAAAAAATAACAATTTTTCTAAATTTTATATACAATATAAAAAATTGTGAAGGCATCACTTCATCAACTCGCTCATTTGAATATTCATATGGACTGATCAAGAAATGTTTTCCGAAAAAAGTTGAAATTTCAAAATGTCAATATATTCTTCTTCTTTTTTTATTCGATTTTTGTCATTTTATTAAGGAGCAGTCTGTAAGGAATTTAATACAACGCTGACCATACTGCACTAATGACTGACAGGCAAAAACAGCTAACTGTATTGTGGGTAAAGAAGCTTTATTGAGCTGGGCAGTTCCTCCTTCAGACGGTGACATAGATTCTTGTATGACTTCTCACAATAATATCAAACATCACGCAGTGTATGGCTTTTGAATACAGGAGCCCCATGATAAAGAATAGGCCTATGGCCCACACAAACATCTTGTTTACTACGTGTATATGTACATGCTTTGTACCGTGAATTTCATCAAGGTGGTGAAAATACACGACACAGTACACTCTTATCCTTGGATGCCTGGGAAATGCAAATACCAGAAAGTTCAAGACATTATTTCATTTCTCACTTTAACATCTAAATATGATTTGAGGGGGTACTGACACACACTACTCTACAGCCAAACATCTTGGCTCAAACTTGGTCGAAATTCCAAAATACAACTGTACTTGCAGTATAAGAGACAGCCGATACACTATGTACTTGTTTAAAAAAAAGAAAGAACAAAAACAAACAAACAAACAAACAAATTTGTATTTACCTGCCTACATGAGAGAACTCTTTACGTACTTTTAAAAGCTGAGCTGTAGCAGAGGGGGTAAGACAAGATGGTGGCAATATGAAGCTAAAACATGTTTCATACAATGCATGGGGCTACAGTCTAGAGGATACATGTACAAGCAAATATGATAAGCCGACATGAAAGTATGGTAAAGAACAGAACATTTCTCCTATTTTATATATATGTTGATCACTTTCACTACCAGCCCCCAACACATGATTAATTCGGAATGTTTAAGTTCTAAAAATTTGATCACAATTGAATAATTATTTCACTTCATACAGTGTGGCATGCTTATAATTGTGTCTGTTGCTGAATAAGAAAAAGAACAATGATGGGATGATGATTCCATACACAGTGAGTATGAGGGGAAAAGAAATGAACTAACTTTAGAAGCCATACACACAGTACTACACAATCACATCAAGAACAGCACATTTGATGTGTGCAGTTATCAAAAAGCCTAATGGATGGATGCATTGTAACAGTTGTCAATGGGAACTGACATTTAAGTCATGCTGCCATGAAAAACACTATTCAATCTTATACAAATATCACATTTGTCAGGAGGATACAAAGTACAAAAACAAAGAACATCAACTCCTTGAAAAATGACACTTCAGTTCGGCCTGTTGCAAAAACTGATTAGTCGAGAAAGCTATAAATTAGTGTGTTTTCCCATTCTACAATCTTTTGGTAATATGGTTATTTGCACACACACAGCAAGGTAACATTAACACATGTAATCTACATTTAGACAAATGCCTTAAAGGTACAAGTTACTTAATGCTGTAAGATCAAGCACATCCATGCTCAGATATGAAGGAAAAAGTAGGAAGATGGAAAATATGAAAGACCCACTATTTACTAAATGGCATGTCGAGCTTGGAGTGTATGGATGAAACATAAAAATCAATATTTGTGGCATGAGCAAAATCTCTCTTAGATTGTCATTGAGTTCGCCAAAATGCAGCTGTTGAAATCCATGGAGGTAACAGGTTTTATGTACATACATTTCTACTTAATTTGACTTCATAAATTATTGTGGATGTACTGGGAGCTATGTCTGTTCTCACTACGTCGAGATTTACCTACATAGTGAGCATCTACGGCTCTTATATGTGTACATGTGTATACAGCGAAAGTTATTTCCAAACAGAAAGCACAATCGATATACTTATGAATAGCACATCATTATCTTGACCACATTTTCATGGATTGCAATGCCAGCGACTGCTGAGCAAATATGATACAATGGTAGGACAGCACTCCCTCATCTCAACGTTTGAACATGGGACTTTAAAGGGATACTTCACAGGGGGAATTCCCACATATTTGCACTCTGTGATACCAACACAAAAATATTTTACACATCATGCAAATACTTGTCAGTAGCTATTAAAGTGTTGACACTCGGTGATATCAAATCAATGTCAATAGTGTCCTACTAGACAGTGCCTTAAGATTTTTTTTTTTAAAGTAAAAATTTCACCTTCACTCACAATATTCATTAGTGGCAGCAAGTACAGAGGCTTTTAAGCACTGCTATTTAGCACCAGTGGTGGCATGTGGTATACTGTAAATCCAGAAATATTTTCGGCATAAAATTTTTGCCATTTGGAGCAGATGACCTTTAAAAGTGGCATGAATTTTTTGCCTATTGCCACTGGCATTCACTGCATATAGTGTAGACAAGAACTTTTGCGTGCATTTTGATTTCGCCAATCCTTGCTCTTGCAAAAATTTCTGGTTTTATAGTAATCTCTCATGTATACACAATAACAAACATTTGCTCCTCTTTTCTCCCCTAGTATCTGAATTTATCAATCAAGAAAAATATACTGTAAATACATTAAATCAAGGAAGCACATTCACATTTCTGATTTACATTAGATAACATTAAGATCCAACAGAAACTCAAGTACTGTAAAATTTCATCCACACTTGATACAAAAATATATAGAGTATGTTTCTGCAGTTCCTCACATGGACTGCTGAAAGAAATAGAGATCACCCACACTCACAAACACCTTTAGACATTATATTAACACAAACAAGTCATATACGTTGCAAAAATGATGAATTAAGTCGCATTAATGAGCAATGTACACCACATTTTCTTGAACACATAAGTAAAACTCAAATTATTCATGAGTTTATATCCATAGCACAAATTAAAAAAAAATGGAGATGTCTATGAGGAAATGTGTAATTTTCAACAATCTTTTTTTTTTGTCCCCTTTCTCGAAATGTGACATATTTCATTTTCAAATCTCTGGAATAGAATGCAAATGATGCCACAATCATAACACAAAGAGAGAATATTGGTGATGGTATCAAGGGGATGTCATCTTTTCATGATTGACATACAGAAAGTAAAACTTCATCATCAGTCACATCCCTTCAAATTTTCACCAATTATTTGTTTTGGAACAACATCTTCAATTCAAATTTCCCACTTGTGTGAGACAAACCTTCTATGAAAGCAACAAAAATGATATTAAATCTGTTCAAAATGCTATGGTCTTAAATCATCAGAATGACACAGCCAAAGGTTTCAAAGTCGCAAGGACACATTGAAGGGCTACTAGCCTCCCTGGGAAAAAAAAATGAATAAACCCTCAGGTTAGAACATTCTGTTTACTCCAAACTGCAAACATCATCTAGTATCTGGGTTTATCTAGTCAAAGTATATTGAGAGTCAATCATACAGTCAATCTGAATATTCTGTTATAGCTACACTTGTATCTTTGCAACATCACCAAACATGGCCAGCAGCACACAAATGCAATTTCAGACTCTTTCCACCTCATGCAGGGAGTGCTTACTAAATCTGCATTTCCTCATTTTATCATGCACGACAGCCATAAATCACTTTTCTGTGGGTGTCAAATAGTTTTTGACACTATGATTTGACCGCTGTAATGAATACACAATTCAATTTTTTTACTACAATTTGTTTGCCATAGGTTTGTACAGAATGTTGTCCAATGGGGGAACATCCCTACTATGTTCTACTTTAATATCGAAGAACATTAAAGGGGCATTCCAGACAATTTTCATAATTTCACATCATGTAGTGCATAAATCGCCACATCCATGCATAGACTTTGGAATTTATTGTGATCCTTGAGCAGAGAAACCAATACTCTGAAAAATCTTGAACAAATTACACTGAACAGTGTTTATTTCATAGGAGCCTCACATGCTTCAGAAATGCATCGGTGTAATTCCATTACAATACCACTTGCCAAACAAGTTCACCCATGGAGAATCTATGCATGCCTTTTTCTCTCGTTCTGCTTCCTTGAGCCCCAACTTTTACATTCTTATGGTGACACTGCCACGTCATCATCCTTGTTCATTGCAATTTGTGATAAATTTTGAAAACATTCTCATTCCTCACCCCAATCACTATAAATTCTGAAACTGTGTACTCAGTATAAATAATTTATAGTTGTTCAAATGTAAAAGTCTGAAAATCATCTGGAGGTCTCCTTTAAAGATGGTCTGCTATCACATGACCATATTTACACAATTGCTGACTGGTATTTGACTATAAACTGAACTAATAGTACTTGCATAAAAACAATGCATAGTAGCTTTGGTATGCTGCTTGAATACAGAATACTGACCTGATCTTGATAAATGCCTTGTGTCATTTCAACCATTAAACTTTCAGTTTAATAACTTGTTTAAGTCTCAACTTATCCCGGATGCATACAATGTTTCATTTTCTCATCCCTATTTAACTCTTTATGTGCCATGATGTAAAGCCCCTGTGTGCCACATATATATGGAGACAGCAAAGTAGTCATGCTTTGGAAAACATTCCGTTTTTCAAATCTATGTAACTTTTACTGATTTGTATTACCCTGGACATGTAATGAGCAAAGTTGTAGGGAAAATGCCAAGCTTTGCTTTGATGAAAATTGTACGATAAATTTGGTGATTTATCTATCGGTTTGGGCGGGTCTGTGCGTCTGAGCAGAACAACTGAGTTGGGTGTGCAAATGTGGCACATAAAGAGTTAAGGCTGTGAAGGGAGAGAGATGAGACAAGTGTTTAACAATATTTCAGAAATAATTTTCCATATTCCTTTTCAGGAAGGGCAGCACACAATCAGTACCCTAAAGGATAATGCCCTCATTTTTCTTCCTTGGGACACACAGGCACAATAAAAAGAAAGTACTAGAATCACTTCACACCCCAGCAGATGACACACATTCTCAAGACACAACCAAAAGTCTTCACACACAGGGGATGAAGGGCTACCATGAATTCTCACAGAGTGGAGCAGGGGACGTTGTTGAGGATTGCTATTCCCGCCACGGCTCGACTGGTTCCCATGGGTCCCAGACTGTGCCACTCCCCCGAGTGGGACTCAAAGGACTCCACGGTGTTCAGGTAGTGCACCCCATCGTGGCCCCCCAGGGCGTACATGGTGGACCCCATGACCGCCACTCCGTGCCCACTCCGGCATTCTGACATGGGGGCCAGGAATGACCATCTGGGAGGAGGTATAGAGCAGAAATATTCAGTTTACTTCATCGGTAGGGTGTCAGTCTCTGGTCAATGAAATGAGTTACAGTAATTAGACAGTAAATTGTGAGCCTTGCTTGTACTTGTACATTTCTTTCACAATTTGGGATGTTCACTGCATCCTTTCAAGTGACTAATACCTAGTAACATCACATTGGTATTCAAATATGAAATATTACTGGGGAAAAAAAAAAACAGCAGCAGGCATGGTTCACTTTTATCACAATGGAAATGACATCTCATAAAAGCTTTATGGGCACTTTCCCCATAAAAGATAGAACATTTTACCAGCATTTCTTAAATACATTAAAACACAATGCCCCTAAATGCAATGTGGATATGAAGGTGGTATATAATCACAATTGTCTTTAATACCCTCATGAAATTTAGGTCTACATGAATATCTATCCATCTTCTTTACTTGATGTGCTCAGCTGCAGCTTAGGTGCTTATTACCTTGGATCGATTTAAAGGGTCAGTGTCTTGTGCTCAGGTCAATACTTACTACTTAATTCTACCTTGAGCACAAGAAAAAAAGGATATTGAAAATGTAGATTTCAACCATCTCCTATCATTCACGCAAGCAGAAAGAAAAATCTAAGACGAGACATGTTTCATAACTACAATGAAAGACAGAGACATTATCAAATCTTTTGGAAATTGAGAAGTCCTGCTGTATTATTTCTATCCTTTTTATTCTTGTAATGCAAAGTGTTCACTATTTGTGGCAATTAATGTTTACTATACACTGAATGCTGTAATATGCAATACAATTTATACTACAGAGTTCACAGCTGACTTCAAATAACACCTGATGTAATCTTTACCTGTCTGCGTCTGGGTAGTACCTCTCTACAGTGTTCAGATTTGATTGGCCGTTGTAACCTCCAGAGGCGTAAAGCCTGCCCCCTACTGATCCGACACCAACACCACCCCTCTTCGAGTTCATGCTAGCAGCTGGCAGCCACTGCAATCAAACATAGAGAAGAAATTATATTTAGTAATAGAAATAATAAGAAAATAATATGGCTGAAAACTCTTAACTAAGTTAAATTCTGTTACTACCATTGGTAACCTAAAAGTGTACAATGTCTACTGCTTTTTGAGAAAGTGGGCCTGAGAGCCGTCTACACAGTAGTCATCTACAGCCAAGAGAAGCTGTTATAGTGGCTTCAGGGGCTGATGTAGTACCCACAAGATTATGAGCAGCAACTGCTTGGTTGGTACTTCAGCAATCCATATACACTTTTTTTAATGGTACAGAATTGTGATGGTTAATTTGTCCTCGGATATTTTAATTGCTGCAGCACATTCGTAACTAGAAAAGCACTCGGACAGCACAGACCTCCGCCAAGCCAGCTACTCGTTTCCACCCTTACTCGCATGCAATCTATTTCCCAAAATAGTAGCCTTTAGTTTATGTCATTGCACGTTTCATTTTCAATCTGTACACAATTTTTTCAGTTATTTTGCAAACAGACAAACCGACGCCAATGATCACTTAACCTCCTCCTTCCTTGAAGGAGGTAACAACTGATATAAACTGTTGAATTATATCAACTGATACAAATCTCAGCATTGATACCAATGCAACAAAAGTAACTAAATCCTACACTAAATTCGCTGCCACATTGTTAAAAGATAGGGGAAAGTTGACAGTAAACCAACTTTAATACTTGGTTGTGTGGGAACCAAAAGAAAAACAAATCACGTTAGACTATCTTACATGCAGCAGCCTTCAGTTCAAATTAAGCAGCTATTATAAGTAAGACAAAACATACATTCCTATAAAGTTAATAATGGACCAAAAAATAGACTTTAAGAATTTTTATATTCTATGAAGAAGAGGTACAGTGTATATACCACCTAATAGTATATGCACAGTTCAACGTTAGCAGTAGTCTGGTGGCTTGGGACCACTAAAAATTGATGTTGGGCCACCAAACTTGACAAACTGTCATCTTTTGATGGCTGATTGGGTGACTGAGATTCAAAATGGAATATTTCCTTTCATTCCAGGCAACTAAGTACATTTCTGTCTTGCACTACCAAAATTTCAGATTGTAAGATTTAAGTTGCCGGAATGGGCCATCAAAGAGAAAGGTTAATGTCAAGCCCTTGTACATGTGCTTCACTTTATAACACCCCCTCGTTCCCTTACCCTGTTCATCCTCTGGTCATACTTCTCACAGCTCTTGAGATAGATGGAACCGTCACTTCCCCCAACTGCATACAGGCAATCATGGACCGCAGCGACCCCAGCGTGGCGACGGTTGCCCTCCATACTGGCTATCCTTCCTGGAAATACAGAGTTGTTGTAGCAAACATAAAAAGATGAATGCAGCTGTCTTGTGTTTATTTGCTTTTTGTTTGTTTCATTTCCATCTGAGAAGATGACTGGATAGCCCACATTCAGCTGCAATAGCCGACTTTCCATGGGGTCCAGTTGGATGTGAGGCAGGATCACTTCACCGGGTTAAACACCCTGCTCTTTGCAATGAATAAATGAAGCGGGATCTTTCATGTGCATGACATGGCTGACTTAAAGTGAATGTAAAACTGGAAAAACAGGGCAAGTTTGTTCTGTCCTTCTATGGTAGTCAAGTTACATGGTGTGTAAGTACTATGCAACTAATAACTTCTGCGACAAGTTGTATGACTGCGAGAGAATCAATGCATACATTTTCATTCTGTAAATTCATCATAATGTAGCACACTGTAATTATAACAACAGGAAATTACACAGTGTCAGGCTGTATACATCCTGTCATTTCATCAGTGTTTTAACAGTGATCGCTTCATCAATAAGATTCATGATTTCCCAGTACATCCCTCTGTAAATGCAGAGAAGAATAATTTTTTTCTGAATGAGAGAATGAATAGACTACTTACTCCAGCGGTTTGTGCGGGGGTCATAGGCCTCCACTGTGTCGAGTACTGATACACCATCATAGCCGCCAATTGCAAACAGCTGTCTATCAAGGATAGCCACAGAGTGGTAACGACGGACCTGCTGCATGGAGCCGACTCTGTGCCACATTCGGGTTGAGGGGTCAAACATCTCAACAGTGCTCAGGTATTTGCCGCCATCATAGCCACCTAATCGCACACAAACAAATATAAAGTATTCCTAAAGCAAGTAGCACAAAAAATATCCATCACACACTTCATGGGCCTCAAATTATTCTAAACAAAGCCATTCACAATTTCTGTGACTTCACACAAAAATCCCTTATATCAACACTGTCTTTTTCATGCATTGGATAAAAGGTAGAGGTATACACATCAAAATCTCTTGAGTAGTGGGTAAGAAAACTTGTGCACAGTAAAAATGAAATATATGGCATGATGAAAATACTGTACAAAGAAAACATGCTTAATCATACAAGCATAAATTTTCCATTTTAAAATATTTCTGACTCTTCCATGTCAATAGTACATTCTGGTGGTCTTCATTTCTTTGAGAATCAAACCATGTGAATCAAACACCACATTAAGAGCCTGTAAATAGTCTCTTAGCTCCTTTCGCGATGACTTTGTTGATCTCAAATATGACAGAATTCAGTTGAAACTAACTGATAACAAACCACTCACACACACAGTTCAGAGACACTCTGTGCGTGGCAATGATCAAATGGAAAGTTTGCCTCATTACACATTCTCAACACTTTTCCACGTGACAGGCTCTAGCTCTGCTGATTTGTGATTTAAGTCTTTTTGGTACTCGTATCAATCCTACAAAGAAATGTCTCATTCAACATTTTGATAGTTGTGTTCAGTGTCATCCTGACAAGGGTAAAGAGCATCAGATAGGGTCATTCAAAGGACCAATAGTCATCTATGAATTCAGATAGAAGTGGACCAGACATCACAGGGGCTTTGCCTTATCATCTTGTCACCCCCTACCTCCTACCTATTGCATAGAGTTTCCCATCCAGGGCGGCAACTCCCACTCCGCTGCGGGGGGTGTTCATGCTGGCTTCAATGGTCACCCTCCCATTGCCCAGATTGAGTCTCTCCACGTGGCTAAGGGAGTGGCCTGTGCAGTCCATCCCTCCAACACAGTAAATGGAACCTGCCAAAAACAAACATTGAGACAAAAATGAACATGCCCTTACACCTGGTAGCATTGCCTGCCTAAGATGTAAGATATCACAGGCTCAATGAGAAAATCCTCACACAATACGAGGACATATGTGACCCGCTACAACAAAAGGATCCTACAGTCGCTGACGGCTGAGCCAAGAAAATCAAGTTTGAAGTCACACCATCAAAATTGGTCAAAACAATCGGATTTCTGATTTTGGCATAATTTTGTAGTCTAATGTTTTGTCTATCATCTGCCGAAATTTCGAAGCTAAATGATCAAAGAAAAGGCAAGAAATCAGCGTTTTTTTTGGCCATGATTTTCCGACTTTCAACGTAACAGAAACGTGTCCGAAGATTTGGATTTAGCGCTGCAGCTAGACTCCGCCCCTAGCAGCGAGGGAGTGATCTTATTGGTCAGTGGGAGGCATCCTGATTACTGATTGGTCATGCGTAGACTGCTGGCGCTAAGCTTGAATGAACATCGCGGAGGTCACTAGGAGCATGCCTTCTATTGTCAAGCGGTGAAAACTGTCTCGCCTCCGCCTGATCATGATAGCGTCTTTGAGGGCGTTTTTCTCGAAACTCTGATTTCCTCAACTACTTGACATACGCTAATAAAATCATCGATATCTCCACAACCGAGTACTTTTATTAGTGGTGCTATATATGAAATTAAAGTAGAAGAGTAAGGGAATAATGTCATGCCATTTTCAGAAAATTCTCCTTCCCCGACTTTCGGATCCTTTTGTTAGCGGGTCACATATTTTTCCATTTAAAAGTTTAATTCAATAAAATTCTGAGATCAGGCCCCGTATTCATTTCATACAATTTGCAAAGCACTCCCCTTTTACAATAATTTAAACAAACTGTCACACATTCAGAATATAAACAATTGACTTGCTACAAAGAATGCTGAGACAGTCAGCAAAGATGATAATAATCATTGCACTGTGCATGCCCAAGTGCATCCTCACTAGCACTGGCACATGCATGCACTAGCATCACATGCACTCACCAGCATCAAATGCACTTGACTTTGCATTCCAACTTCAAACAGCATTTATGATTCATATAGCCTTCTAGCATGTCAATATCAAATAAGGCCAGCCATTTTTACTATGAAATGCTGAACACGGTGGATTCAATATTCAATTGCAACAGGTATTACATGCAAGAAGTGCAGACATAAACTCTTTCCTTGAATAAGGAAGCAAACCAACCAACTATTACTCACCGACTGTAGACTTCCTCGGTGTGATCTGCGTCGGCCTCATGCCGGTCCGCCTCTCTGGGAGCATGTGGTAGTTCTTGGCCTCATCCAGGAGGTCCCGGCATTTCATGTCCTGCTTGATGAGCTCCTCTGCCTCAACGATGTCCACCAGGAAGCGGGGGGACAGCAGCGGCATCCGCGTTTCCTGCAGGAGCTCGGCGATGTCTGCCCTGCGATTGACTTTGTCGTGATACACCCATCTAGGGGTTTCCATCACATAACGAAATTAAAAAAGAATACATCAGACACCATAAATGTAAGTCTGGATGCGTAAGTGTGTCAGTTTTGGAGACTTTGTGTATATTTTCTGTACAAGATAGTACATTACACGGAAAAATATTTCAGAGCGACTGTCAATTCTATGCTTTCCTTCTGTCCATTTTCATGAAAAATCTTTAGTTTCAGTTTCAGTTTGTTTTATTTTTACACATGTGTAAATGAAATCATTAGGACAATATCCAAAATTATAACATCAAAATATGAACAAGAGCACTCAAAAAAGGAAAAAAAGAAAAAAGAAAGTGCATAATACACCTGTATGTACACGTACAACACATTGTGTGTTTCATCATGTCTTCACGCATACAGGTAAAGAGACCATTATTAATATGCAATTCACCTGACTTCATGGTTTCAATGAGATAGAAATAAGAATCGTATAGTGATGACGTGCCTGAGCTAACTTGCAAACCTCTCAAAGAGTTCAGGACAAAATAAACTTGAATTGTGTATGCGAAAAAATATTTTCTCTTACCTAATTATTGCATTGTAGACTTCCTCTTCACTTTGGACATTAAGGTCCTCACATCGCAGCAGGTCTGCTAACTGGGACTTTGTTAACTGGAGAAACTCTTCTTCGTGTGCCACCTCATCAAAATGTGTCTCAGCATACCGTCCAGACACTAACTTCAGGTCAGTGCATGTGTGGGCATCAGCAAAATTTCGGATACCTGTGCAACAAAACAATTGTTGATATTCACTCTCTATTTCTTCAGTTTCCTTTATATTCACGATGATCTGCCAGTTTCTTTAACACAACTACTGATCTGATTTGTAGTCTGAACATCATCAATTTAATTCCGGCAGTACTTGTAAATGAATGCTGTATTTATAGTTGAATAATGAAAGAAGACACATTTTGGTATAACACATTTTCAGGAAATCACACAAATTATAATCACCAGAACTATAATTACCACAACTATTTGGACTTCTTTATATATAAATTGATTGTGCTTGGATTGTCAACCAGTTTCTTTCATGAAAAGCTAATATCAAATCAAATTAATCAACCCTTGAATCTACTCATCTACCAGCCACGAAAGTGTCACTCCAGTATGATCTTATCTAAATTATTTAGTTCCACCTCACATATTTCACAGTGCACAACATAAAACCTGACCATATAACTTGTATAAATGTATCACAAAGAATCAATGCAGTATATGCTGTATATGGTCTCTGTAAGCTCCTTGGTGCATGCTGTCTTTCAGTCAAAGAGCTGAAGGTTAATTACAGCAACATCAGAAATTCAAAGAGAAAATGAACTAGAACTCCAGGTAGAATAATCACTCAGCTGGCGTAAATACAGTACCTAAGCAGTTTGCTGGGTGGAGTTGCTTCTTCAAGAACTCCGAACACGATGCCTGGACATCTGAGAGTTGCAGCATGGATGCCGTGTTCAGTAAGGCCTGTACTGTGTCTATGTGGATCATCAGTTCTCCTGCAAAAAAAGCACAATACAAACGATAATCACATCATCACTCAAGTGTGACATGAAGTTGGCATACACTTCATCTGACAATTCATTGTTGGCAGACATGATATGTATGTTTGTTTGCCTACTGAACTGCCACAGACTGATTCCTCAGTTGGTATTGTTTTTCTTTAGTTTCATTTGCTAGTTGTCTGTTTGCTTTTTTTAAAGGAATGCGAGACAAAGGGGCCCTAAGATAAATTATGATGTGCCATTTGTCCTGACCTGTTGGTAGTAATGCATTTAAAGCATACCTTATTCCCCTACAAATGGCACCACTTTAGAACAGTAGTACTTTGCTTACATCTGAATCTTGGTACGCAGGGCTGCCAACACTGGAAACTACTTGTAGTTGAGAGTGAGACTCCCATAGGCCAATGCTATAATTTAGGAGTCAAAATGAGTGAGATCAATAGAAATACTTGCAAATGAAATAAAGTTTTAGAGTGAGAAAGGACCAAAATGTGTGAGTCTCACGCTCAATGCGTGAGAGTTGGCAGCCCTGGGTACGGCTTAGTCACCTATGATTCAAGTTAAATGTCCATTCATGTTCATACTGACTTTAACAACAAAAATAAACTAACAGTAGATGACAATGGCTGATTTTACAATTTACAAGCAGAACAGTCTGGAATACAACAGGACTCTTGTCTTTCAAACAAAAGGAGCTGCAAGTATGAGCATGACATACACATACAATGTACTTTGCACTTTCAGCTCCCTTGACCTAAGGAATACAACTAATGTATAAACCACACAAGCCAATGGACAGTTTCAAAAATGAGACAACAGAATCAAATTTCATCAAGATACTGGCTTGAATATAATTACTTTGTACAGTGGACTCCCATTATAACAAAGTCCTCGGGTGCGGCAGTTTTCTTTCATTATATCAAAATTTGTAACAGGAATTTTGTTTTAACCATGTCCGTTATAACAGGAGTGCACTGTATAAAGGAAAATATTACCTGAATATGCATAGTCTATGAGTTGCTCCATGGCCCTTGGGTTGACCTCTTTCATGGTAACCACAGGAAGAGTGGCCTCCTTCATCTCTCCAGTGAACATGGCATAAAAATAGCGGCAGAAGGACGCCAGGACGATCCGATGGGCAGGAATCTTGGTCCCTGCAGAGGTAAAGGTGTAGAGGTTTTTTTAGTATGTATTGTAGAAAGGGATACATGGTGTAGCTCTCATTTACATGCCACAGTGTCTTTAAAGGACAAGTTCACCTTCATAAACATAAGGATTGAGAGAATGCAGCAATATTAGTAGAGCACATCAGTGAAAGTTTGATGAAAATTGGACAATTGATGCAAAAGTTATGAATTTTAAAAATTTTTGTGTTGAAGCGCTGGATGAGGAGACTACTAAGGCTTGTGATGTAATATGAGTCCAACAGTATAAAAAAAAGGTAAAGAAAATTCGACATATTTTCACTTTTTTTGCATAATAAAAGAGCACTTGACTTACCTCTTTCTAAAGGCAATGGGAATAATATTACCCATAACATATGTCAGTAACGAGTCAAGGGAATGTGTACTTTTTTCAAAAGAAATTTTGTGAAATTCTCTTTATAGCCCCTATTTTCCTTATATTGACTTTATACGCATGTGACATCATACCCTGCAGTAGTCTTCTCATCCAGCGGTGACTGCACAAAAACTTTAAAAATTCATAACTGTTGAACGGATTGTGCGATTTTCCTCAAACTTTCAGTGATGTGTTCTACTAATATTGCTACATTCTCTCAATCCTTATATTAATGAAGGTGAACTTGTCCTTTAAATGTGCTTTCAAGAATATACAAAATTTGAGCATGCACCTTCTACAGGAGCGGATCCAGGAATTCTGTAAAGGGGGGGGGGGGCGCAACTAATATTTCTGACGCCACTTCCGGGTTTTATTTCATTCATTTCTTTTTATTTCTTTTGTTTTTAACGAAAAATAAAGGGGGGGGGGGTGTGCATCGGTTGCGCCCCCCTCTGGATCCGCCACTGTTCTATGCTGGGAAGACAGATTTTAAAGTACAAGATATGTACAACATGTAAGTTTCATCATAATGACAGCATACACCCCATTCTTTACAGTCAGCCTGGCATTATCATACACTAGCCTTGTTAGATTGTATAATTACTCGTCAATTGAAATTTCTATAAAATGCACAGGGAGGATAGTATTTGGGTAACTTTTCTTAACTTTCATTTTCATACAATGTATTTCATGACTGTAACCATTGTAGAACCATTAACAAAGAGGGGAAAAAAGTCTCTGCTAGTGCTCATGTTTGATGTATTTATGAGGGCAAAGTGTGCATGCATGTCCACATTTTTACATGGCATTGTTCACTGGCACACTGCCTTAGTACAGCTTGCACTACTGTAAAAGTGGATATTTTCGCGCGACTAATTTTTCGCGCTAGGCCGGGTCAGAAGAGTTTCGCGTGTTTTTAATTCCGCGGAATCAAGACATCACGCACAGGAACGTATGGCAAGCAAAAATATTCGCGTGTTTTTATTTTCGCGCTAGTTTCTGGTTGCGCGAAATGCACGAAAATTTCAACACCGCGAAAATTTCCACTTTTACAGTAACTCACTGGTAGGCATAGTTTTTATCATTACATTGTCAGAACACTTGTGATACTGACTTTAAAGGACAAGTTCACCTTCATTAACATAAGGATTGAGAGAATGTAGCAATATTAGTAGAACACATCTTTGAAAGTTTGAGGAAAATCGGACAATCCATTCAAAAGTTATGAATTTTTGAAGTTCTCCTCACTCAAGGCTGGATGAAAAGACTACTATAGCTTGTGATGTCACATGAGTACAACGATATAAAGAAAGAATAAAGAAAATTCAATATATTTTCACTTATCTCGCATAGCAAAAGAACACTTGACTTCTCTATTTCAGAAGGCAGGGGGAATAATATTACCCTTAACATTGTGTCAGTAACAAGTTGAAGAAATGTGCACTTTATTCAAAAAGTAAAGTTTTGTGAATTTCTCTTTTTATTTTCTTTATATGGTTGTACGCATATGACATCATACGAGTACACTGTACAGCTGTAGTAGTCTTCTCATCCAGCAGTGACTACGCAGATACTTTAAAAATTCATAAGTTTTAAACGGATTGTCCGATTTTCCCCAAACTTTCACTGATGTGTTCTTCTAATATTGCTGCATTCACTCAATCCACATGAAGGTGGACTTGTCCTTTAACTGATTGGGTTTGGTGAAACTGGGCTGATGGAATGGCAGTGAAACCAAATAGTGTGGTTAGGGGGCAATAAAGGCTATTATTGATCTGCTGATGATTACATCTTGAGCTATGTTCTAAAAACAACCCCCCCCCCCAACAAAAAAAGAACAAAAAAACAACAACAACAACAAAAAGAAAAACAGAACCTGCACTGAACTGACAATTTGAGTCAGTGGAGACGAGTGTGATATTGGATTTCACTCTACTTGTGTACTTCACAAATTTTGTTCAGGCTATGAATGTCATTAATAAAGAAGGTCACACTCAAATCTTCCCAGCCATGGCAAAATGCAATTCTCCCTCTTTTTTTTTTTTTTTTTAATTCTGACAGAGTTTTAAGCTTCCTGTGTACATTACACATGAGCAACCATAGAAGACTCTATGCTACCTCTACCAAACCATAATTTAGATGGAGTACAACTTGAGTTGACTTATTGGTACATGTTTGTGACATATGATACCACAAAAAAAAATAATAAATAAATAAAAATGACTGATGTTGGGAATGATGTAGAGGACGCTGGAGAAACAAGGCCTGCTACTATAACAACCTATCACTATGCAGGAGAGAAATGCTTACCTTCAACATCTAATACAACGTCACACAGTTTTCCAACTTGTCTGAGATCATCCATGGTGCGAAGTGCATGGTTGCCATAGAAACTGTCCGCTCGGTGAATCATGACATCATTATTTGCGCCACCACCACCACCACCTCCACCATCGGCCTCAAGTTCATCAAAGTCCAACATGATTGCACTCAAATTGTGATGACCATCTGGTTAGACGGAGCTGCCTATCCACACAGGAACAGACTTTACCACCTTACCTCACATATTTCCTTTTCACACAAGATGAAAATATGAAATCGATGTCACCACAAGCTGTCGACTACGATGGCCTAAATGCAACGTCAATCCTCATTCGGTATCTGAGAAGATAAAATAAAAGCGCATGTATAGAAAATATAATTCAGCTTATTTTCTTGCCTCCATCAGATGGAAAATACACGTAAAACATTATACCTTTGGCACCTGATCTGCTTGCAGCCATCCTTGTGTGTGTTTGTGTGTGTGTGTGTGTGTGTGCATGTGTGAGTGCAGGCATGTGTCTGTGTGTGAGTGCAGGCATCTGTCTGTACGTTTTTATGAGTGAACATGTTTGCGTGTAGTTAGTATGAAAATGTGCTTTGTTTTGTTCTGTTTTGTTTTATACAATGTATATATTTTTGGCTGGGTCATTTTATCCCTGTATCTCCTTACCCTTCACTTTAATTTCCCATGACAGTGCACAAGTTACTGCTGACTTCTGTGAGCAGAAATTTACATTGACAGAAAGCACTGCAAGAAGTTTGACATGCAGAAACATTCGCACCAAACTTAAAATCCAATACCTATAGACAATGATAAGTGCACTGATGGGCTTACATCCCAGATCATTCTATAATACTCATCCCCAAAAATGATATTCAGGGTTTCTGGCTGTCAAAAGGAGTTGGTGTTGGTATCATAACGATGACACTTTAACTATATCAGCTCTTTCTTGCTCCCCTCCTTTTGCACTTGCACTTTGCAGCCTCAAATCATCTGTTTAGAACTGCCGGTATCGCAAGCCGGGTCCCTTCTGAAAGTTTAGCCAGCAGGGTAACCGCAGCAGCGACCCCATACGGACAAATACGTACCGTAAAGGGTTACTGTGTTACAGCGCCCCGCGACGGGGTTACCAGCAGGGCAGCACACTGCACTGCATATCCGATATCGCTGACTTTGGTGTTGAATACACACGTGCGTGGTTATGCTTTCAGTGCCCCCTTGAAGCTCACTTCCGGGCTATTAAATTTCATGATTTTCTCTAGAAATTTCTGATTATTGCCATGCTTGTCATTTATTCATACTTCAGGCAATAGAACTTCATTTTAAGCACATATGACACAAAGTGTGACTTACAGTAGGGCCTAAGTGCAAATTCTACTAACTGTTACTAGAGTTAGACTCCAGAGTAACGTGTTAGAATACATATGCACATTACATGCTTCCTAGCTGGGCCTAATACACATTTGGATTGTACTTGATCAATTGATGTGTGAAGTGTGTTATAGTTTTATTGATATGCTCTACCATAATCATACTGTTCACATTTGGTTCTATAAAGATGAGAATGGAAATAATGAAAATCTGACATTGTACCATCACTCACAAAATTCTTCTTGCACGTCAGTCAAAATTAATACTGTACAATGTAGGAGAGTAGGCCAGGCTGTCCAATGACCCCACGAACAATCTTCTGCAGTTACTAGCACCAGTAGAAGTCAAAAATTCACGATTCTAAGTAAATTTAGGATGTGATGACGAGTTGAACGTAGGAATGCGTCAGCAAAGAGTCTAACGTTTATACGGTACACACTCCACAGCTAGCAGCTCAGCTAACCAGGAAAATGAATTTTAGTTCGAAGATCTAGATCGTAATCACGATGATAAGATTGACAGCTAGAAACTGGATCCGACGGGTGCTCTGTAAATCACAGACTTGGAAAACCGTGCATGAGAGAAACTACAACAGTGGCACTATTGTTGAAGGCTGAATAAAAGAAGGGCAACTACCATACATTCACGATGAATCACAACACAAACAATAGTTGTCGCCCAAGACCCTATCCCACGTACGGTGTAGAAACTCACCTAATAGTAGAATGACATCTCACATTTTACCGGCGGCGGAGACAGATACAGTGCAAGGAAATGTCCTGAAAGTCCCTGGCGATGCGAAGAGAAAGATATTACTCTGTGGTGGAATAACGGGATTTTACATTTCTCCGTAGCGTTGGGGGAGTAACTGCGCAGTTTTTGAGACCCACCCAAAGAAATAGCGGTGCCTGATATGGTATGATCGCCTTAGCTTTGCCAATGTGTAAACGTCCGTCTCGCCTCGCTCGCTAGAGAGCTCGTATATCGAAACGTACAGCTTGCGGGCGGCTACGGGCGGGTACCCGGCGGGTATGGTACGGGTGGCGACGGGTGTACGGATAAGAAGTACGCCAGCTGTGCGCGTCCACCACTGGTGGGAATGAAACACAACTTATCTGTGGTGTCCGTAAAACATCGTGTTCAACTTTCTCATGTAGTTTAGGTATGGGTTGTACAAATACTATGTGACTATTATACTGTATTATACTCGATGGCTGTACCATAAAAAAAAAGTAGGCCTACTTAACTTGTTAGTAGTAGGCTCCTCCTGGCATTGTACACCCTATTCCATTCTAAGTGCGACGACAGAGGGAAAGGCTGGAAGAAGATTACTAAGTAGGCATACTGCATTGGTTGAGTGATTGCCGACCGACAGAAAAGAAAACTATATTTACCTGGCATATATTCCATACCCAATGATACATGTGTTCTTTTCATTTGTTGTTTCTCTTACGAAACAAAAACAAATATCCTTTTGATCCACAAAACTCTCACTAATGAGGTGCATGGGCCTAATCAAACTAACAGGTTGCAGCCCCTTAAAAAGAGAGTCTGGATTTTGAGACCATTGATCATAACCATGTGACTTCTTCATATACAATAAAAGTCAGAGACGTTTCGATCTGACCGAGGTCAAGGCGCAACAATTTTATGGGCCTATGAGGTCTTGATCATGGTCAATGTATAAGGATTATCAAAAAGAAGAATAATGGACTCAACAATTGTACCTATATATTGGTAGGCCTACAATAAAGTGAATGCATGTTTTTGTTTTTTCAGTATCACTCAACATACAGGGGTAAATTATCATCGTAGGCCCTATAGTTCCATGATGCGACAATCACAACTCCAATGAAATCACTGTACGCTAAGCCAAACATAAATTCGACCCACAAACAAAACCCTAACCCTAATTCCCACCCATGATCCTATCACAACCATAACCCGTGAGTCCTTGGAGAAAATAAAACCGGAAGAATTGTCGCAGGAGCAATATTAAATGTCGTGTCACCACCAAGCATCATAATAACTTTTACCTGCAAGCTGGCCAGAAAAAGATAGAGGCACACAATCATGTTTACTTAGTACACGTATTATTTTTCAGATCCCATTTTGTTACATTTAGCAAGTTTTCTAAATTGTTCACGAACAACAAGCAATTTCCAAGGGGATGTCTCACATCCCTCTAAAAATATACCAAAAGAAAGTACGGTATGCCTATAGGGGCTTTAAGTCTCTCCTATTCTGATACCTGAGTCTGTTTGTACTGAAAACATGTCTGTTTGTTTTGTTTTATTCTGCACTTTTCAAAAACTGGAATCATAAATAAATGACATTAAATTTGTATAGAATATCATGCATTGGATACATAACCGAGTATACAATTATGTAAAAAAAAAGTCATTTATTACAATGTAATTGATTTTGTGTAATATATGACGATTGGATGGAATTTATGTTAATGTTTTATTTGTGTATATTTGTTGGAAAATAAGATAAATGAAAATAAATGAATGTATGTCTGAAAGTCATATTTTTATTCCCCTCCCCCCCCCCAAAAAAAAAAAAATGTGCTTGACTTAGAGTTAACAGTGTAAGGGTATACAGACCTCCAGCCCACCACCCCCCCCCCCTTTTTTTTTAGGGGTAACGATATGAAAAACTAACAGATAATAAAATATACGACAAAAGACAGTATCTCATGTAGGTACAAAATTAAATACAAATCATTGTTTAGCTTGTTTGATTGTGTACGAATGAAATCTGTTACTTTTCGATCTTGTCATTAATCTCGCGGTTATAAGATAGCATATACCATTTAATACTTTACTCAAGTAAATTAAATTATTTTGTTTTATTTCCATCAATGAAAGGAAATACATAATTCAAGGTGAAACAATGTATTTATTCAATTTGGAAGGACAAGTCATTGAATACAATAAGAAAATTGATACAAAATATATAACACAAAAAGACCATTGACTTTATATTTTGATACCCCTATTAGTAATAGGTTATCAAAGGATTTCAGTTGTAGAACTAATGTAGGGCCTATCTGTGGCCGAATACATTGAGTATTACCAACTGGTTATACGTATTCCGATAGTGTTACTCCGGAGATTCTTTGTGATACGCACCTGTTTCCATTTTCGGATTGACGAATGTTTGGAATAACGAACCTTATTTCATTTTCAGATCAACGGACCTCTAAAATAAAGCTATAGAATAAAATGTTCGGATTAAGGAACCCTTCATTTTTGGAGTAACGAACATCCAAATAAAGGACATTTGTGTGTTTCGGAATAATGAACCTTCGAAATAGCGAACCCTATTTCATTTTCGGAACAATAAACCTTCGGAATTTATCACTCTACCGGCTAACATTGGAAACATGAGGGAATGAATCACCCTGACCTTCCGCGGACGTATCGGTGCAAATCACCACTCAAACAATGTCCAGTGTCAAGGATTTACGACACGAGCTCGACACGCACGAGTCACACAGCCCACGAGCTAGACACGGAATAAGTGAACAAGGCCCACGAGCTTGACATTGATCGTTGTGGACCTTTTGCCTATATACTCAGTAGTATAGCATTCTTGGGTCATATTTACCTATGTGTTGAGCTCGTGGACCTTATTTGCCTAATAGTATCTAGCATGGTCCTGCTTTGGTATAAAAGATGAGTCAGACTCAGAGTGGTCTAGCTCGTGGGCCGTTTAGACTCGTGGGTGTCGAGCTCGTGGGGTGACCCCGTGAAAAAAGACTAGTGGGGACATCCACATTTTAATCAAGTAAAAGAAGTTCTGATTTGATGTGATTTGGTCTTAGTATGTTTCCATATTTTATCTTTCTCCACGTATAACCCCGTACCTGTGATAGCTGTATGCAAAACAGAAAGTATGGGAGATGCCTATCACGGTCAACGCTGTAACATCCAAGAAAAAAAAACTGAAAGTATAATACAAGAGGGAGAACGGGAGGGTGAAGAAAAAACAAAACGGAGGACCGCCCTTTGTTTTGTTTGTTTTTTGTTTTTTGTTTTTTGCTGGGACTCGAACAGATCAACAACAACGAGTGTCAACTTAATTATACACATTATACTGTGTGTATTTGAAAGAGACAGAGAAAATAGTGCAATGGTAATTTCTTTTTCATGTTGATTATGATTGTAGTGTTAATAGCTTTGGATAGAATCGCTGTATATATCACTGACTATAAGCCAGTGACTACATGTGAAATTGTGTTTGCATAGCACATTGTGTAACAGTGCCAGAAAGGCCTATATGTCAAAGTATAATACAGAGAATCTCTTTGGCTTGTATAATACGGTGACATTCTATTGCACATGCGCCCGGTGTATAGAGTTTGCGCGTGGATGTGTGACTGTACTAGTATTACAGCTATATGTATATAATACATTATCTTGCAATCTTAATAAGGAAGAATGGGACGTATAAAAGATGTCATGAAATCAGTCTATTCTGTGTATATTGTTATTTCCAATATAGTTGAGAGATGACCAAAACTCGTCACTCAAATGAGTGAGTGATAAGTATCAACTCAGTGTTCTGCTCAATGAGAAGTTCAATAGCGCCATCTATCCAATATAAAATAACTTGGGTGTCGGTCCCATAGGCACACATTATCCACTCCTATTATACATCACATTTCTTTTTGATCTGTACATTGAAATATTCAGAGTCTTTCATATTTCATACAATAAGTAGAACAACTTTGTTCACTTCCGTGCTGAATTTTTCAAGGCCTTCTCTCCCCCCCCCCCCCCCTTTCCGGCTCAAAGTTGTTCTGCAGTCCTTCAAGAATGATACGATATCACCACTCCAAAATTTATGAATCTACGCCGAAAAATTATGTATGCTACGTATAACATACAACATACATTTGCAGGCTTAAGGTAGTATACGACCTTCACACCTGTAAGCTGAGGTTCGTTAAGCAGAGAATGAATAAAAGGTGCATCCTGATCACGAAGCTTCGGAATTACGAACTTTATTTCTATTCGTTTTTATTACTGTATACCAACCTTTGGAATAACGAACCTTTATCGATTTTCGGAACAACAAACCTTTGGAATTACGAACATTTGGAGAAAGGAATCGTTGGAACAACGAACCTTCAGAAAAACACTAGTCTTCGGAATAACAAACTGCAACCGAAACTTCAGACGAGACGAATAGCATTGAATACAGTCCTATTTCATTTCATTTCATTTCATTTCATTTCATTTCATTTCATTTATTAGGTTTCCACACAAATCATACAGTGTTGTGTTTACAACATCGGTCAATGAAATTGTAAAGTGACACATAAATAATAAGTTATAAGTTCAGTATATACAAAAGCATTTACATGGTACATAATCAATTGAAATTATTCTCAAGGGTACATTCATGACGGATAAATAAGATTGTGTGTGGAGGGAACCTATACATAGAAGCAGATGCTTGTATAGGAGTAGGTTCCCCGAAAGAAAATCAACACAGCACTGCACTCACACACACACACTCTGCACGCACGCAAGTACCAAGCGTGCGTGCACTCACACACACACACACACACACACACACACACACACACTCATGCAACAAGAGAAGAGAATGAGAAAGAGGAAGAGGAGAAATCACAAACTAGATTTGTTCACGTTAGGAAAAATGTATAGATAAAGGTTAGATTGGTCGGTAAACACCCTCTGTCAAATGGAATGTAATAAATACTAATTCACCATAACTCTTTTATCATTTCAGCTGTTAGACACCGATGTTATCTGTTCTTTTGGTTTTGTTTAAAAATGATACCGCAGCTTTTTGCGCATGAGTCGATTAACATCATCACGACATCATCACCTCATGATTTATTCTAGATCACATTTCATGTGATTAACGATAAAAGCAAACATGATGTTGATAAATGTCTCATTGCCCTAACATGAAAATACAGCTAAGAAGATAATCAAAGAAGACGAGGGGTAAAGTGCAAGCCTTGTATTGTTTAATATTCTGTGATGAATGCAACCGTGGAAAAACAAAACAAAACAAAACGCAATTGCCTTGAAATGAACAGTAGCATTGTCTTTCTTGACGAGTTGTCCATTGACGATTTGGAAACAAAACTCCATAAGAAATAAGATAAGGACATTCATTTCAAAATTTCTTTTTATGTTCATTAGAGGTACTGTTTACCATTGCAGGGGCGGATCCAGGGAGGACCACAAACGGCGCACGCCCCCCCCCCCCTTTATTTTTTGTTGAAACAAAAGAAATAAAAAGAAAAATGGGGGAGGGGTGCGTGCGCCCTCTCCCCTTTATTTTTGTAAACACGCCCCCTCTTTACGAAATTCCTGGATCCGCCTCTGCCATTGGGAGCAGTGATTTAAAAATGTTTCAGATGTCACACTAAGTACGTGTAGGTTAGTTGTATCACAAAACATCCTACCATATAAAAAAATGGTAATAAAGCCTAAAATACAAGGAGATACATGTATTTATTTTCCTACTTAACCATAACTGTAGACGATTTAGTCTAGAAACTTTTCTGTTATAAATATTGTTCACATTTTGACTATACTTAACATTAATTATACTGATTCAAATAGGCTTTACATTGATTGTTTCTATCCCTAACTCACATTTTAGAACTATTTTGAAACACTGAATCTGGGTTTTTGTTTCATCTGCAAAAGGCAAATATTGCCTTGAAAGGGTGTGTACAGTTCTGGTCGAGGTGAGAATTTAGCATTTAACGTTTTGCGAGATATTCATAAACCACGAGATGTCAAAGAGCATGCAATTCTGAGGGGTATCAAAAGTTTATTTGATGAAAATCGGTTTTGAAATGGCCGAGATATCCAAAACCGAGGTGAAACAAAGAGATCCTAATAAAAGGCGTGGCCTGTCGCCTTTTATTATTATCATTTTTTTTATATCTTAGCCACTTGAAAACTAATTTTCATCAAATAAACGTTGAATCCTTCTTAAAATTACATGCTCTTTCATATTTCATAAGAGGTTTCTCATTATCTCACTTGAATGTTCAAAATATGAATCCCCACCTCAACCAGTACTGTACAGTCCCTTTAACATCATCATGATATCATCACCTCATATTCTAATTCTCATTTCATTCAATAAAAGCAAACAATAAGAAAATACACAAAATATTATATATGTACTGACAAGTGTCTCCTTGCGCTAACATAAAAATACAACCAAGAAACAATCAAGGAAGACGATAGCTAAAGTGCAAGCCTTACATTGTTATATTGAAATTAAGCAGTCCTGAAAAAAAAAAATCCTTGAAATGAACAATATACCGTTGTCTTTCTTGACGAATTGTATATAAATGACGAGTTGGAAACAAAACTCTAAGAAATAAGGTTCAGATAAGGTATAAGGATGCAAAATGCAATTTTATTTTTATGTTCATTAACTTTTGCCCTCGTCAAACTGAGCATGCTCGACCTTACCTGTACAATATTTTTTTTTCTGTAAATTAATTATTTAATTCTTTTTCTTCTTCGAAAGAACATAACATAATATGACAAAATAAAAAATGATCGTGAATACACAGTAGGTCCCATTATGAGGGCCCATCCATTTCTACCTTAATCGCTCACGATGGTGGTCTCCTGCATTCAGTTATCTTTGTTATTTACTGAAGGATACTACATGTATTACATCTAATTTTATGTTCCTGTATATGATATACAGCTCACTGCAATAATTGCTTATGTGTATATCTATTTGTGTACTGTTATATTGTCGGTTTGAATCACTGCAATTGTTATCCTTAATTGTCTTTGTGCTTTTGAAATTTGTATTCAATTTGTATTGGATATAAATCAAATTAAATCAAATCAAATCAAATACACAATATACAATGTAGATGACTATATCTTTACGATAAAAATTGTATGATAATACTACATAGAAAAGAATGACATCATGACGCAACTATAAGAACACGCAGGTGAAATAGAAATGGGAAATGAAGAAATGTAACTGGGTGACAATAGCAATAGAAAGATAAACATCTAACATGTCTAACCTTCTATAATAGACCGGATAGAAATATAAAGATAAAACATTTATACCTTCTAATAGGCCGTAGAAATAGAAAGACAAACATCTAACCTTCTATGATAGACCATAGAAATAGAAAGATAAACATCTAACCTTCTACAATAGACAGCAGAAATACAAAGATTAAACATCTAACCTAATAGACCGTAGAAAAAAAAATAAACATCTAACCAAGGGCTCCACACTAACTTTTTTTTTTTTGCTGGCCCGATGGGGCCACCAAAATATTCAATTTCAGATTTTTGGTGGCCCGAGAGAAAAATTTGGTGGCCCGAAAAAAAAAACAATAAAAAAATTAAAAGTTCTTTCTTTTTTTAATGAGTCAAATATTTAAGTTTTATCATAGTAAGAATTGGAAGCTGGACATAATTATCTACTCATAAATAAACCTCAACATTTCCGGCGCAAAAAGTACGAATTTATTGACATACCGAGGCGGGCCACCAAATTTGCCCTTTTTTTGAAATTTGGTGGCCTGACTTTCATTTTTGGTGGCCCCGGGCCACCGGGCCACCGTTAGTGTCGAGCCTTGTCTAGGTTCTATAAAGGATACTAGTATATAGGCCGCGCTCTGCCCCATCTATTATTGTGTCGAGTTACTTAGTTATTGTTACTGCTGCTGCTGTTGTATTTACTTGGCTTTACTTCTGATGCCAGTCCTGTTATACAATGTTGAGTAAAGATGCATGACAACTTTTGGTAACTTCCATATAGATTTCTTTTTTTTTTCAGTTTACATTGCATTTCCAGTAAGTTATGGTTATGCTTTTTGCTCTTCAGCCATTACTTTTTAACTAGTGATATGTTTTCTCATTTCTTCGTAATTAATCGCTCTTAAATTAATGTCATCATATTTTTCACCTGAAAATGATACTTCATTCCGAACTGTCCCACACATGCAGGCTAAACACAATCTAGAATTGGTGTTGATTCTAAGTTCTCATCACTTGACATTTATTTTGTCATTAACCATCTTCCATGAAAATAATGTACAACATGGCTTCTGAGATATTCTACATGATCGAACTATTTTGGACAAAATCATACTACTAGTAGTATATCAGAATTATTTCGGTATACTTTTACACTGATTATTTATATGTATTTCATGTTTTGCTTTCTAAGAGAAAAGCGCGACATTAAAACCAGTAAATGAATGAGATATGGTAAACGATAGAATAGATCTAAATTAAGTATTTTATTTTGTTGTTGTTCTTGTTGCCGTTTTTGTTGTTGTGTGTGTTTGTGTGTATGTGTGTTTTGATATCTCAGGAGCTATCGTGTTAAAGAAACAAAAGGTGGAATACAGATGTAAAATTTGCAGGAACAATATTCGTTATTCTTTTATTTACAAACAAGTTATGTTAAAAATTCTATTGACTACATAGGCCTACATTTCACTTTGCAGGAACAATATTCGTTATTCTTTTATTTACAAACAAGTTATGTTAAAAATTCTATTGACTACATAGGCCTACATTACACTTTGCAGGAACAATATTCGTTATTCTTTTATTTACAAACAAGTTATGTTAAAAATTCTATTGACTACATAGGCCTATTATACATTACACTAGATACTAATGTATAGACATTATACGGAATGGATAATGTTATGGATGATTGAATACATAACTATTTTAGGTATTAAATTCGCTGAAAAATGGTAAAAAAAATCCCAGTTGTTTTTTTATATCTACATCTTAAAACTATCTTCTTCTTTTTCAATGTGCATCAAACCTATTCAAATTCATGAAATTCTTCCGTCGAGATGTTTTCATTGCAACTGATTGCCAGATTGCCCTACATCGACGTAAATTAGCACTGATTGTTCAGTGTTTTAGTAGTAGCCATGATGAAAAATAGTATGTACGCCCATGATTTTTTATCATCGCTACTACTAAAACACTGATCAATTCAGTGCCTATTTACTTCGATGTAGGGCAATTTGGCAATCAGTTGCAATGCATCAAATCTGTTTTGACATAACGAACAGCCTATGAGAGATAGGAAACAAAATATAAATTATCATTCACAATCGGTATAACAGGTGGAAGAGAATAAAACTTGAAAGAAACTGTGTTTTCATGTTGAGAAATGAAGGGGAATAGAAAAAAAAAAGAAGTTACGGCCCCTGATGCTTTTCTTTACACAGAAGGTGAGTCGCACCAAGTTCACCAGTCCGGCTCGATTTGTGGCGGTAAAATAATGCGTGCTATTGGTGTCCGAGTACGATGTCACAGGAGCTTTGGGATGTTTAGGTTAACGCACGATCTTCTCGCACGCTTCTCGCTCTGATGCACTCAAGTGGCGGTGTTACATCAGAAGGTGCACGCAACGCTTTGTTATCGCACAAACACACATAAACACACACATTCTCACCGTTACAGTACATTGTATTTTGCGAAATGAAAGCTGTTGCATGCAACGAGACCGCCAGCTGGTTGTGAAAGGGGACAATTACCTGTTACTGTTCAAACCATTGACACATTGCATCCGTGAACTTTGACAACGTGATCAAAGGGGGAACGCGCTTGGTGTAACCCGGGAACCACTGGCTCGCGTACACTCAGTTTCTGGCATCGGACTGTTCTCGTGGTATATAATCAATCTTGCGATAAAACGGCGCCACAGAATCCCGAAGATGCATGGTGGTAAGTGGTTACGATTAGATCTTACTTCTCAATAAATCAGTGTAAGATAAGCCCGAAGAAGTTGATTTTTTTTTTTTTTTTGCCATAACGTGGTGAAGTCTCCCACTTATGTGACTGAATAAATGAATGAACGTTAAGATGTAACTGGCCTCTCACGATCTGGGCCCTGTTTTATCATGAGGTATAATCGATTGTACTTTACCACACAGGCTACCATAGACTAATGATAGAAATCAACCCTTGTAACCTATTATAACTCTTCATAAAACAGGGCCCGGGTGTCCTGGTCAGGTTCATATTATCTTTAAAAAAAAAAAAAAAAAAAAAAGAAGAAGAAAAAAAAAAAAGAGAGTATCCGGAGATTCAAATTTGCGATCGCTGTATAGCTGCAGGATTTGAAATTCATTTTGTTCATTAATTTTTAAATATCATAAAATTACAGAATGGTAAGAGTTCAAGTGTTCCAGTACATGGATACTGATATCCTTAAACAAACAAAAAAGACATGCGCACCACTATGCATTTTTGCATGGCTGTCTAAGTGGTATATACACAGGTACTGCATATCATTATAGTGCAATAGCAACATATTTTAGTGTCGATATCTTTATGGCTTATATTGAGATACAGGTACACGCAAGCTAATTCAACATTTTGGGTTTATAGCATTGCGTTTATGATCTAGAAAATTATAGCTGAGATCAACCCTTGTGGTATTCGAAACGACGGGACATGGTTGGTGATAAATTAGTGGAGAGCATGATGTGACGTTCATTTATCTCTATGTTGACTGTACCAATTCGCGTGGGACCTCTATCTCTGTGCGGGTCCATTAAATCCCTTACTTAAATTCTGCTGGTATATCTTGCTGGTTGAACGTCGTGAATGCCGACAATGGTATATTATACACTATGACAAGTGTCAAGATGGCGGGATATATATAATATATATAAATATATACACATAAACACACCCAAAACCAAACTGCGACGTGTATACTGTGTGCATATAGCATGATGCATGTGCGATACAAATGTTATCTTCAGATGTTATACAGTACACACACACTTAAAAAAGAAAATGCAATGGAATATATACATAGAATCATCTGCTATAAGTTTTACCTCCTGCCGCTTTTAATAAGGGCGTAGATAACCTGCAATTGTACTATGATTACTATGATACTGTCTGAAGTTTGATGATGATTATTATCATCACTGGATGGCCTTTCTTCAAGAAGACACGTAGTGATATATTCGAACACACATACAATATCGAATACTGTATAAATGATGTGTGTATGTGTGTGTTTGTGTGTGTACGCAATCACATTTGCATGCCTATATAGAAATGAAAGGAGGAAAAAGCCATTCGTATTCGCACACATTCTACCTTTTTAGATCATCATACCAATCCTTATTCAAACAACTCAAAGCCCTGAAAGCACCCGATCCGCACACATAGCAATCCGCTATTTTTACGTTCAAATAACATCAACAAAATACTAATTTTCTCCCACGATACCCTAAAGTGCAATGTATACTTGTATCCCACAGGCCATCGCAATGACTTTCATTTAAAGAGGAAATCCACCCCAAAAGCAAATAAACTTCAAAAGAAAGAGAAAAATATTAGCTACAGAACGATACAAAAATGAAAAAAAAAATCTGATAAATAAAGAAATAAGGAAGATATGACATTTGGAAATTTCACATTTTTTTTTTTCGGAAAACATTTCTTGACCAGTCCTTAGGAATATTCAAATGAGTGATTTAATGACGTCATATCCTCACAATTTTTCATGTTAATATGTAATGATGAAATTCGTAAAAAGTGTTATTTTTAGCTAATACAAGTAACAGTACATGTATGTTCTCATACCAAGACATATCAGAGTTTGTTCTTCTTTGGTTTGGATGGTTTTAAGGCAATTCACATTCATACAATTGAAATATGAGATTTTTTTAATTTCTGCATACTGAATGAAATTGTGAAAGCATGACATCGTCAGCTTGCTGATTTGAATATTCAAAGGACTGGTCGAGAAGTATTTTCCGAAAAAATGTGAAATTTCAAAATGTCATATCTTATTTCTTGTCCGATTTTATTTCCTCATTTTTTTATCGTTCTGTTTTCGTTTCTTTCTGTAGGGAATATTTTTCTCTTCCTTTTGAAGTTTATTTATTTTTGGGGTGGATTTCCTCTTTAAATAACTCTAAATTATACTCCTCGCCCATACAGATTTATCCGTCACCGCCGATTCCCTGACCAAACAGATTGCATATAATCATTTTCTTTCAAAGCCACCATGAAAACGCATATCATATCAAATTATGGGGATAAGTTGTTTTCTTCCGATTATTAAAACCACGAATGCACCTATCACTAGCATTTAATGTTTTTGCTCACTCTCCATGAATCTATGCAACATAAAACAGTTCAACAAACTCATTCAGGCTTAGCTATAATATCTAAGAATACATTATATCCTATCGCTCGTATGCTGAGCGCACTCACTTGCTATTAACACTTAAGCACTCACTGCACTCAATTCATGATAACCCTTTAATAACTAAACAATCTATTGTTATAATCGTAATGCAATGCCAGAATATTCAGATGACCTGGCTTATTTTACAAATAATAAACGATTATACGTTTTACCTTTCTTCAGGCTCTCGTCTCTTCAAGCTATTTGCTTATATAACGACAATCTTCAGCATTCCAATCCCGCAATATATTCTACTTCAGTCAGATCACTGTTTATTCCTTAATCCCGCCAATAGCTTCAGATCAACGTATCTTTCCATTTTGTTTTTAGTCTACACGTAAATTTTAGTTATATTTGAATATAACTATAGGGGCCTACGTCTTATTGTTTTCGGGGAAAAAATATACTGTAATGCATTTGTGATAATCATGTTTAATCAAGGAGGTACGATGGGCGAGCTTGCCTATCAGTAGTACCTTCTTGGTTTAATGCAGAAAATTCTGAATAAATCTGACATGTAAATTTTATTTAATATGATATGATTCTTTCTATGTAGCATACACAAGTCCAACTACATTAAAAAGGCGAATTACACCATCGGTCACAAAGAAAAAACAAACAAACAAAGTATACATTTGTTGCTTGGATAAAATCTACTATTCGAAAATTAAACGCTATACGCCCAGTAACATCCTATTCACACTCACTAATGCAGAAAATTCTGAATAAATCTGACATGTGAATTTCATTTGATATGATATGATTCTTCTATAGCATACACAAGTCCTACTACATTAAAAAGGCGAATTACACCATCGGTCACAAAAAAAAAAACCAAAGTATACATTTGTTGCTTGGATAAAATCTACTATTCGAAAATTAAACGCTATACGCCCAGTAACATCCTATTCACACTCACTAAGAATTCAGTTGAAAACTCTCATTTTCAGCAGCATGCCCAGGTATGATTTTTTTTTTTTTAATAACTGGAAGGTGGGTTTTTTTTTTTTTCACTTGAGAGCATTAAATGTCATTCACAATTAACTGTCGTTGGATGTGGAATACAATATTAGTGATACAGAAGATGCAATATTACAATATTCAGTCCTGCGTTTGTAATTTAATATCGTCCATTAAGGAAGGAAAAGAAACTGGGAGAATGACCCAAATGAAAAAAAAAAAAATCAATCCGGACATGCGTAACGAAGCATATCTATATCTATAGCGTGGAAATCATGCTATTACTGAACTCTGAATTCTGTTCAGATGCATGTAACCTTTATGAATCATGCTTAGCGGAGTAATGACAAACTGCATGATGACAACAAAACTATGCTCTACATGATTATGATTTTCGCATCTTTTTGTTCATACGTATGCAGGGATTTACAAAAGTCGTTTACAAAAAGCCAACAGGTATGGAGTAGATTCCTGGAGAGAAGCTGACAGTCTTTGATTTTCTCAGAAGCTGGAGGGGCATCAGATCTAGGCCTAATTATTATACTGTAACTGAAAATTATGGTGTGAATAATTGACGAGCTCTTGTGGCTCTCGCTCTGCGATGATTATGCCCCATTTTCTGATTAGCTTATTGGCTTGTCCAGCAGTGCAGCTATCGAGTGCTCCAAATCCATACCACTGTTTTCATAATCTGATACAATTAGCCATTCGCCTTAGAGCATTTACAGTGATATATACGCAATGTGACGATACTTTTGAATATTGCATTATCTCTTGGTCCTGCCAGTAATTTGCGAAATTTGTGAAATACAAGTATACCTTTGCAGAAATCTTTAGCCATCTTAGCGGGCGTCCAAGTTCTATACCAGCTATAATATAGCTAGATGTAGTATTTTGTGGATTGATACCCCAGACACAGAGGTATTGATTCTGACACCTATACTCCAACATTTATCCTAAAGAAACAGTATAGTCCCAAAACAGACACGAGGGATTGGAATGTTTTCAAACTGAGTGATGCAAAAGCTAAGATGATTTTAATTGTCCTGAGAAGAAAGAGTATGTATTGCAGGTATTAGAGAGGAGTTTTTCGATTGATATTCACCGGGTATCATGGTATTTCACTATACCACCTATATACTGACGATGAATGGCGATATTCATCATAATCATGTAATGTATACCACTAAAGGTGCACGATATATACCACTCTCTCCCGGTGGATCGTGTGCATATAGGTGGATTAGTTTCTTAAGGGTATATGGAGAAGGAGAAACATATAGAAGCTATATATGCCTGAATGATTCGGAACGAGAGAATAGACATTAAAGAGCTAGTTATTGACAGCGTATATAAGATACAGTATTGGTTAATCTCTCAGTCAGTTTGGTAATGAATACTTTTTCGCGACAGACTGCAATGCATGACATGTAGTTGGACACTATATATATGCACTATGTGGGTGCTATATCAGTATATAGCGTGTAAAAGAGAACCTATAGGGTAAAACCAGAAGCTGTAAGGACTTAATGCATTGTGATGGATATTTGAGGAGCAAAGCCTCAGACGACGAGACTTAATTAGTTGAAGATAAACAATAGATGAAGGACATACGTTATACATTACATTAGCACTGGTGTATAGGGGAATTCATTCACACATACTGAAAGATAGATCCCAATTCTCGTTTGTATATTATTGTCATACTTTTAAGAGTGGCCTTAAAACTTTGTACCCTACTTTTCAGACAATGGTGAAAGATGAATGATGAAATCATAACATGTATAACATAGAAATGTATTGTTAGACCAAAGGTTTGTTGGTTTTTTTTTTCCGGGGGGGGGGGGGGGGCAATACAAAAACTATGTCTGCAAACACATTTACTTCTTCTCGGGATGCTGACACAATGCTTGCATTACACATGTCGGCTTGCCTTTTAAGGCACCGTTTCCGGACCAGTGGTTATGAGGTCCAAAATCCGTTTCACAGCATGGTTAGTGCTGTGTATCCCAAAGAAAAGCAGTTTACATGTGAGTGTGCGTTTGCATTAATATCCGTGTCACTTGTACATGTATGTGTTTGTGTGTGTGTGTGTGTGTGTGTGTGTGTGTGCGTAGTGTGTGTGTGTGTGTGATCTGTTTTTAATGCAAATGTGATACTTAATATAAAGCGTCTTAAGAGCCTTTTATTATGTACTCTTGAAACAACCAGAAAGATCAGTAGTAAGAACTGTATATCAGCAGGGAGGTGCTTCCCATCTCCATCCCTGATATCAGATTTACTGTAGGCCTAAGTTTGTTTTTTTTTCAAGCGCAATTCACGCTCTATTTTCTATAGAAAATAGAGCATCTATTAAAAAACCGTCTTCATTTATCGTAAATTCAGAGGTTGTAACACCTGATTATAACTGCAAGAAGGGGAAAAGACTGTCTCTCATTTTTCCCACATTCGCTTGTAGCTAGCACCAGAACATAATTATTCGTTAGATATCAGACCCAGGGGCTGTTTGAGTTTGTTTACTTGTACATTATTGTAAAACCATCACCATTTCCACTGCCGCCATTCACTCTTAAAACATCCGGGTCACCACTGACCCGGAACCGGGTCCGTTGGGGTTACACCCCGTTCCGGGTCAAAAATGACTTGGAATTTGGTCATGAAGACCTGGAATGGGGTCACCCTGACCCATGACTCTGAATGGGGTCATTATCTCACCCCATTCCTTGTCATTGTCATCCGGGTCACAACTGACCCGGAACCATGTCCGCTGGGGTTACACCCCGTTCCGGGTCAAAAATGACTTGGAATTTGGTCATGAAGACCTGTAATGGGGTCACCCTGACCCATGACTCTGAATGGGGTCATTATCTCACCCTATTCCTTGTCATTTCTGACCCGGAACGGGGTGTGACCCCAACGGACCCTCCGGGTCAGTTCTGACCCGGATGTTTTAAGAGTGTTCTTCCAGAATGAGTCAGCAAATTCTGCAACTTTAACCGAGTCGCCTACACTGGGTCAGCACAAACAGAAACTCAGTTACACACACACACACACACACACACACACACATACATGCATACACATACACTAACACAAGCAAACACACAAGCGCACTCAGGCAAGTAGGGCTTACATGCATTTATACACCACGTACTCAAACTCTACATCTTTTCACAAGCTTAAAGGGGAAATCCAGTCCAAATGTAATTCAGTCTGATAAGAAAGAGTAAATAATACGAGTTCAACGGTGTAAATTTGGCCGAAATCGGATGAAAAATAAGAAAGTTATGACATTTTAAAGTTTTGCTATTTGGAGGGAAACAGCTCTTGAACAGTCAATATGAATATGCAAATGTAAGAGTCATTCCCTCACAGCTTACCATATATAGTTTGTACATAAAATCTTAAAATTTCCAGTTTTTCATTCACACGCAATTATGTCCGAGGCTCATGTCCTCGTATATCTAACTGATCATTATTCTGAAGTTATTCAACCAGGAATAACGTCATGTTTCACACTTAAATGACAGAAACATTTAATTTTCGTCATTTTTTTTTTGTTATACACAATCAATGGAAAATTGTGAGGGTATGACATGGTTAGCTCACTCATTTACATATTCATATCCACTGTAGAAGAACTGTTTTGCAGAAATTAGCAAAACTTCAAAATGTCATAAGTTCCATATTTTTCATCTTATAATTTCAGCCAAATTTTTACCGTTGAACTCGTAAGATTATACTCTATTTTATCAGACTAACTTATATTTGGACTGGATTTCCTCTTTAAAAAACGGATTGCGTGAGGGAGTTGAAAGCAGTGTTTCATTCCGCTTCAAATCACGGTTTAGTCATGTCAGTGTCTCGTATTCGCAATGACAGATGTCAAATTAATGCGATGCATGACCTAGTCTAGCAGCCAGAAAGGGTCCCCGTGCACCCCCCTAAAACAAAATTCTACGATATGTTCGAAGATCGTCAGAACCTGTATTTTCCGAATCCGGTTGTCGCCAGCGGAAAAAAAAAGGTTGCGCGCGCGTCTTATTTGCATATTTCTAAGATGGCCGCCGCCCGTTGCTAGGAGACGGATTATTTTTGTATAACTTTAGTTAGGAATAACAAATTACCATAAAAATGGTATCATTTTGAAGAGAATTAAATTTCCTACAAGCTGATACCCCATTTGATGGGATAAATAGTTGTTGTCATGAATTAAGGAAGGAATTATGTTTTTTAGCACTTTTCTAAAAAGATACGGAATTTGGTTATAATGTTCTTTTCCATACATCTAATATGCATTTACAAATAACATTTGAAATTTCCTAAAATTATCCCCCAATCATAGCTATTATCATGTGAAAACAGCTTTCCAATACACCAATTCCTTTAAAAGTTACACGACATTAAAGGGGATAAGGTTCAATAGGTTTTACAGCAATATTATTTTAAGGGTTATAATGTCTCCGCGCGCAATTGCGTAGGTTATGTATCTGGGGTTTGTTGTAGATCACTGCTATCTATTGATCAAATCTCATCGAAATCGGCGAAGAAAGAAAGAAAAATTACACTTTCTATTCCTTATATGAAATAAAAATGTTTTTTTTTTTTCTATTCTGTGTTACCAAACTCAATCCATTCAGCTTCCCATATGAACAGTTTCTTGTCTTTTTGGATTCAATCCAAAATCACAACTTATCTGATATTACAAAGTTAAAGAAAAAAATTTGACGTGACAGTTTCCTCTTATTGGAAGATTAAAGTGAAAAAAAAGAGAAGAATCTTATGCTAAAAGCCCTAAGAAATAAAGAACTTGTTAAATGGCCTTTCAGAGTTTAAAATGAAACATGGCTATCTTATTTTTTCATAACAAAAGGGATGTATCTGTGTAGTTCATGTCGGCCCATACTGGGTTACTATTCTTCAGAAATGGTCCCCGTGCACCCCCCCCCCCCCAAGAAAAAAAAATCTACGATGTGTTCGAAGATCGTCAGAACCTGTATTTTGCGAATCTGCTTGTCACCAGCGGAAAAAGGGTTGCGCGTGCGTCTAATTTGCATACTTCTAAGATGGCCGCCGCCCGTTGCTAGGATACGGATTATTTTTGAATAACTTTAGTTAAGAATATCAAATTACCATAAAAATGGTATCATATTAAAGAGAATTAGATTTCCTACAAGTTGATACCCCGTTTTATGTAATAAATAGTTGTTGTTATGAAATACTAAGGAAGGATTTTTTTTTTTACATTTTTCCCAAGAAATACAGATTTCAGTCATGTTTTTTCCATACATTTAATTTCTGTTTACAAATAACATCGGAATTTTCCTTAAAGTTAAACCCCATAAATAAGCAATGAGAGAAATTAGGAACGGGAAATCACCAGGCTGGGATGATATCCCAGGCGAGTTATGGAAAGCCTCTGGTGAGGAAGGCATAAACATCACGTGGAAACTATGCGACAGAATCTGGAGGAATGTAGAATGGCCCGAGGACTGGGGAAGAGCGGTCTTTATCCCGATACCTAAAAAAGGAAGTGTAAAGGAGTGCTCAAACCATCGCACCATTAGTTTGATAAGCCATGCCAGCAAAATACTACTCAAGATCATCAACAACAGAATGAAACGGCAGATGGAAAATGAGATAGCTGAAGAGCAGGCTGGTTTTAGAGCAGGAAAAGGCACGAGAGACCATGTCATCAACATCAGAAACATCATTGAGAATTGCCGAGGACACTCTGTACCACTCTACCTGTGCTTTATAGATTACAGCAAAGCCTTTGGTTGTGTCTGTCATGCAAAATTATGGAACACTATGAGAGAAATGGGTTTTCCGAGCCATATAGTGAAGCTCATTAGCAAGCTATATAAAGATCAAGAGTCTACAGTACGAACAAGCAGAGGTGACACAAAATGGTTCAAGATTGGTAGAGGTGTCAGACAGGGATGCATACTATCGCCCCAGCTTTTCAACATCTATGCTGAACGGATTATGAGAGATGCCCTGGGAGATTTCCTTGGTGGAGTGACAATAGGTGGCCAACGGGTAACAAATCTCAGGTATGCGGATGACACCACCCTGGTTTGCAACAACAGAAGAGAATTGATGGATCTACTCAGAGCAGTAAAAATAGCAAGTGAAGAGAGGGGGCTAATGCTGCATACTAGAAAGACTAAGATCATGGTTGTAAATGGAGAACGGAGTTTTGCAGATGGTGTCTTTTCTCTAGATGGTGATGCCATTGAAGAGGTGGAAAGCTTCGAGTTCCTGGGTTCCATCATAAACACCAAAGGGGACTGCTCACAGGAGATTAAACGAAGACTAGCAATGGCCCGGAATGTGGTACAAAGTATGACAAAGCTCTGGAAAAGTAAACTCCCTTCCTCCCTCAAGGTCCGGCTACTAAGATCTACAGCCTTTGCCGTGGCATCATATGGCTCAGAATCCTGGACAATGAAGTCAGCAGACAAGAAGAGACTGGATTCGTTTGAGATGTGGTGCTATCGTAGGATACTGAGGATACCATGGAAAGAAAGAAGAACAAATACATGGGTGCTAGAGGAGCTTGGAGTGGAAAAGAAACTACGGGCTGATATTGTGGCCAGAAAATTGACATATTTTGGCCATGCTACCAGACATCACTGCCTGCAGAAAACAATCATCCAGGGAATGGTTGAGGGAAAACGTAAAAGAGGAAGACCCGCAGCAAGCTGGCTTGATGACATCAAACAGGTGACTGGAGCAAGCATTACAGAGGCTACCAGAGCTGCCGCTGACCGCAGACAATGGCGTTCTCTCATCCGAACCACACCTGCATATTTGTATGCTACGTGACTAGAGAGAGAGATCTTCATGGAACATAGTATATATTATGCATGTACTGACTGGAAGTGATTATCTAGGGAATTTGGGGTTCATTGGGTCAAAGGTCAAGGGCAACACTTCAAAATTTTACTATTTCCCTCATATTTATGCAATGCCAGCAGGACTTAAACTTGGTGTATGCATGTATAACCCAAAATAGAGATTCTCTGGCAATTTCTTTTTTTTTTTTGCCAAAAAGGTCAAAGATCAAGGATCAAGAGAAAGTGCTGAACTTGCTTCTTCCTCCATGTCTCGGAAGTGGCTCATGGTATCTTGAAACTTAGTACACATTTATGCATGTTCTGCCTGACAGTGATTCTCTTATGAATTTTAGGGTCAAAGGCCAGATGAAAATGGTAACAATTTTCTACTCAATACAAAAATTGCACTTTTTCTCCATACTTTGAAAATTACTTACTGCATAAACTTATGAAAGGGCCAAAGTCAAGTTAATGTCCTAAAATTCCCAAATACATGCTCTCCTATTCATCCAATTAGACCTATAATAGGTCAAGGAAGGTGACCATTTTGAATTTTGAATGGAAACAATGTCATTATCGTTTTCAAATTCCCAGTAACAGGGCATTTAATCTTGTTGCTTTCGCGTGGCCTTTCTTTCTATGATATACAAGAAGTAAATTTGTTATTGCTTTCAGCAATAACAAATTTGGGCCCGTTTATCTATATCATGACGAACCTCCGGAATAACGAACCTTTGGGGAAAAAAATGAACCTTCGGAATAATAAACTATAACTACTATTGTTATATTGTACAAGCTTTAACGCCGACATCTATTAACCTACTATATTACTACTTTCACTCTTTGAAAGGAAACACGCCAACAACCAACGACACAACAGGAATGGAAACAATGTCATTATCGTTTTCAAATTCCCAGTAACAGGGCATTTAATAACTGAAAGTAAGTCCTGTATGTTATATTACAGATGCATATAATTTTTTATGTCAGACTTCCCCTTTAAAGAAAAGAAAGTATCAATGTATAATATTATTGAAACCCAGTTGTCTTCTTGTCATGTTTTGTTTTGTTATGTTTTGTTTTGTTTTGTTTGTTTTGCGTTTTTTGTGTTTTTTGTTTTTGTTTTTGTTTTTGTTTTTGTTATAAGTGTGTGTGTGTTTTTTTGTATGTAATTTATCGTCTCACATAACCCTTTTTTATCCTTCCTTTCCACCCCCTCCCTTCATTCCTACTCTTGTTTTATGTACATAATCTCCCTTCACCCCATTACACATAGCCTCCCTTGTCTATTCCCTGTTTCCGTTTGGAATTGTGTACCTTTTGTTATTTTTTTTCCCCACTACGTATACATATATATATATGTATATACACAATGTATTTTTTTTTCCACCTTTTATTCCTGAGGGACCTTGTCTCACAAGCTATGCTTCACTAAGGTCTCCTCGTTTGCCTTTCTCAAAATATTTGTTACCCTTTCTTTATCATTTCTGGTATGTAATCATATACCTATGTATATTTGCATAAATTTTAGTATTAGTTGTTGTTGTTCCTATACATTCTTGAAAGAAAGTGTCAATATTGTTGTTATGTTATTGTTATATTGCCTATTGTTGGAAGAAAGACAAATGAATAAATAAACTATAAACTAACTAAACTAACTAACTATTTAATCTTGTTGCTTTCCCGTGGCCTTTCTTTCTATAATATACAAGAAGTAAATTTGTTATTGCTTTCAGCAATAACTAATTTGGGCCCGTTTATCTATATCATGACGAATCTCCGGAATAACGAACCTTTGGGAGAAAAAATGAACCTTCGGAATAATAAACTATGACCAATATTGTTATATTGTACAAGCTTTAACGCCGACATCTGTTAACCTACTACTACTTTCACTCTTTGAAAGGAAACACGCCAACAACCAACGACACAACAGGAATGGAAACAATGTCATTATTGTTTTCAAATTCCCAGTAACAGAGCATTAATCTTGTTACTTTCGCGTGGCCATTCTTTCTCTAATATACAATAAGTAAATTTGTTATTGCTTTCAGCCGGCAGCATAGCTTTCGATGGTTTGTGATATCATTAGAATTAAAACATTGAGCTCTCCATAGCTGACAATTGTAAAGTAGTAGCCCGCCAAAGTTGGATTACCTTTTTTTGATACGCACTGTATAACCTGAAAAAAAAAAACAGATTTATTGGGTTTTTATCAATTGTACATTATAGCCACTCAAATAATGATGTATTGTTTGAGTTAGTCTTCGTACACCACTTAATTACCAACTGCAAATAGTAGTCGTAATCTTCGTTGTAATATTAAACTAGAAATGTCGCTATGACGACTGGTATGCCTCCGCCATAATGCATGATTCTCCTAATAGGTCTATAGTACATGTGGACAATGTGTGATTACATTTTCACAAAATTGGCAAAATATTATAATGGCATGTTTGTCACAAATGTGTTGAATGGTCACCTTCCTTGACCTAGGTTTAATTGGATGAATAGGAGAGCATGTATTTCACTTGATCTTTGACCTTTGACCTATCGTAGATTTTTTTTGGGGGGGGGGTGCACGGGGACCATTTCTGAAGAATTTATGATGTAACCCAGTATGGGCCGACATGAACTACACAGATACTTCCCTTCATTTTGTTATGAAAAAATAAGATAGCCATGTTTCATTTTAAACTCTGAAAGGCCATTTAACAAGTTCTTTATTTCTTAGCGCTTTTAGCATAAGATTCTTCTTTTTTTTTCACTTTAATCTTACAATAAGAGGAAACTGTCACGTTATTTTTTTTCTTTAACTTTTTAATATCAGATAAGTTGTGATTAATTTCACGTTCTTTGAGGGAATCCAAAAAGACAAGAAACTGTTCATATGGGAAGCTGAATGGATTGAGTTTGGTAACACAGAATAGAAAAAAAAAAAACATTTTTATTTCATATAAGGAATAGAAAGTGTAATTTTTCTTTCTTTCTTCGCCGATTTCGATGAGATTTGATCAATAGATAGCAGTGATTTACAACAAACGCATACAGAACCTACGCAATTGCGCGCGGAGACATTGTAACCCTTCAATATTGCTGTAAAACCGGTAACCATGCCCGCTTATTTATTTAGGTATAGACTCCCTTTGTTTGACAATGTTTGAAGAGGGAGGTGGGGGGGGGGGGGGGGGCAGGTCGCTCGCTATTTTAGTAGTGCCCTATTATAAGTCTGTCAGTCTCTCTGTCTTGCTGGACAGGTTACCATACTAATATTTGAGATGGACAATGGCATGAGTAATCTTAGGACAAACATGGCGCCTTTAAGACTTGTCATTGATGGCTTTAGGTTGACAACACGCTGTGTTTCAGTGAAACGTGGAAAGTCATCGTTCGACTTCAACATTGCACTGTATACATCACAGCGATCAAGGAGGTGATTAGACTCACCTCTCTGCAGCAATGCAATACGCCGGCCGCGATGGGAAAGAGTGTGATAGGGATGAGTAGTCAATTTGAGAATCTAGAAAAAAAAAATCTCCAGAAATTTCAGCTCATCCATGATTTTCTATACCGGTCATACACCGAATAATATTCCAACTTGATCATTTCCCTGTCAGATGTTAGCCTCGGGATGAATTGCACACTTCAGGTGTATGATTGAGAAACCATCAAAGTTTGTCTGTTTTTAATGCATGGTTCAATTTCCCAGTGGAGTTCTCTCTTGCCTGTTAAAGCACACGAATCATCCAACAGATTGTCGAAAATGCTTTCCTCTGAACTGCCCTCACTACAATCGTTGTGATCCCCCTCCCCCCCCCTTTTTTTTTAATCACGCCAATGACTGTAGGCTTGTGCAAAGAGATTGTGCTTGTTGCGGTTAGCGTCATGAATTTTCAATGTGTAAACAATAACCATATCATACCTTTAAACAATCTCATGAACTCATTTCTATGTGAATATCATGAAATATAGCGTTCGTTCGTCAAGTTCTATCCCGAATAAAGGCCCGAGAGTAGAAGTGTGTTCCAAGCAAAACTAACCATAATACCTTTCAGCCTAATAAAATCAAGGAGGTACTAGGCGAGCCTATCATACCTCCTTGATAAAATCAACGAACCGCACAAGAATACAATAAGGAACTTCATAATCTATGATGTATGGTTTTGATAGAAAACTGAAGAACCATTGCTCGACTCTGATTGAGGCACCCCTAATTGAGCTGTGAATATAAACACAGCTCAATTAGGGGTGTATCAATCAGAGCGCTATATAGCGCTGTGGATGTTAACATCTATGACATTGTTAGATTTACAATTATTGCAACGCACAGACATTTATGAATCAATATGCATGCCAAATTTTTGTTTTAAAGTTTAATAGAAATCGTTGTAAGTTAAATAGTGGCAAATACATGTAATTTACATAACTCTAGGATACACAATTTGACCTGCGATAATGTTGCGCATGCGTTTTGTCGTCAATCCATATTTGACACCTAATAATCTAACGTTTTAACATAATGTTTACGTTTATGTGAAATTCAGTGCCTTACACAAATGAGACCAGACGGCCAAAAGCCGCAATAAAAGCACTCTGAAACATTAATATTAAAACGACTTTTGCCCTTCCTTTATTTCATTATAAACATAAAAACATAATGTAGGTTTTCCCGGCCAATTTCGCACTTTTGTCAGTCCAATTCCTAATTGCTGCATTCATTAGCAAAATAAATCTTAGCGTAGGTGACATGTTCGGTATTTCAGTGATCTCTTCATTTAAATTTTCATTTTGGAGCATTCAAATTACTTTTAGCCTCATTCTAATTAATACCTTTTCAATTGAAATTCGTAAAACAAGTACCATTTCGTTATTCGTTCAAATGTCGTTCATTCAATTTAGAATGATAATATCACGTGACTATTATATATTAATTTATAGTCACGTGTTCACCGACATGCTGCACTCGTTCATTCGAATCATTTTTGGGCATCCAATTTAACATCTTTTGCAGTCAATTTAGCACGCATGTTTATGCTTTGGTCTTTCCTTATTTTTTTCCCCTCATTATTATTGTTTTGCAAGCGTCATTACATTTCTTATTTCCGTATTTATTTTAGAGATTTTGGCAACAGTTTTTCTTTTCTTCAATATGCTTATTGAGTCTTCCAGTCCGAACTTATCTGGCCGTTGAGCGCTGTATTCCGAGTGTGTCGGCCAGTTCCTTCCTATTATAGGAAGTCAAGGTTATGAATGTTCCTATAATTCTTTTTCTGTCTTCTTGAGAAATACGTCTGTATCTAACTTGTGCTGTCATGACGGTAAGAAGATGAAGTTAATCTGTAGTATTTGTACATGGAGGACTAAAATGATATGTATGAAAGAAAAGGGGCGTTGCAGAACAACAAACTCGAGTTACATAATATTATATAGGATAAAAAAATATGATACTTTTACTGCTTAACAGTGCATGCATGAATCATAAAGTCGCATAAAAATACGTGTTTAAATGTTCTCACCTTTTCAAAAAAGAAATAACATAACGTTAATTTTGAACATGTTTGGAATTTGACTGCCCATACGCGAAATTGAATGACTGAAATACCCTTTTCGGCCAGTGCTGGCGAATTTGAATGACTGAAGAGCATGTGCCAATTTGAATGCCCGTTTTACGAATTCGAAATGCACATGTGCAAATTTCATTGAACGAAATGCTAAATTGAACGAACAACTTACAATTTTGAATGACAGAATGTGCAGTGACGAGGAGTTTCGCTAAATTGAGTGAACCTTTTATCAAATGGACTGACAAAAGTGTGAAATTGGCCGGGAAAATCTATACTTTTTCCAGTTTTATTTTTAATAAAGGGACTGTACAGTACTGGTTGAGGTGGGGATTCATGTTTTGAACATTCCTACTTGAGATAATGAAAAGCCTCTTATGAAATATGAAAGAGCATGTAATCTTAAGAAGGATTCAATATCTATTTGATGAAAATTGGTTTTCAAATGGCTGAGATATCCAAAAAAGTGATAATAAAAAAAGGCGACATGCCACAACTTTATTAGGATCTCTTTGTTTCATCTTGTTTTTGGATATCTCAGCCATTTCAAATCCGATTTTCATCGAATAAACTTTTGATCCCCCTTAGAACTGCATGCTCTTTGACATCTCATAGAGTGGTTTCTGAATATCTCGCAAAACGTTAAAAGCTAAATCCTCACCTCGACCAGAACTGTACACACCCTTTAATTTCCATCCAACCAATACGTAAAAGTATGACATGATGTATAATATAAACATAATACTGTATATAACTAACACACACGCGCACGCACACACATACACACACACACACACACTCTCTCTCTCTCTCTCTCTCTCTCTCTCTTGCAGTCGCATTATGATATATTGAATGATTCGGGCCCTTATATTTCATTTTATACATATTTGTCCCCTGGAATATCTCACAAAATGTTCCATGCAATAAAATATAGCCTCGAATGAATATTTGTCGTCCATGGCTATTTCCTACCGTGCAACCGTAAAATTTCGTTTCCTAAGATTTGAGATTCCTGTATAAGATTCATTTCCAAATTTGCTGTCTGTAATTTATGGAATGCGCTCGTGTTGCCAGATCACACCTAGTAATTTGCAGATAAAGATAAAGGTGCTGTAGATTAAAACAAAAACAAAACAAAACAAAACAAAACAAATTCTTATGCCAGGCGGATGTATCGTGCTTGTTGACATTGATGAACTGACTCCCACCAATTACGGATGTGTATTGTGGTCAGAAGGGAGGTATTGACTTGGGTTAACATTGTCATGAATTATGCGTCGGAAGCGGTTTTGTGTAATGAAGTCATCAAGGCATTGATATTGTGCTGAAACGTGCTTCGTGTGAATAGAAGCTAGGCAGGAATTTAGTTTTCTACCAACACAAAGCTTTCCATGATGTGATTTATATTTCTGTAATACGACATAAATCGTATCGCAATTTTGGAATTAATTGGCAACATCTCGGCCTGCGCATAAAAACAGAATCTGTGTACATAGATTGCCTTTCCATTTCGTTAGACAAGGTAATTGATATACCTAGTGTTGATATAATTCCTGCATTTACAAAGCCCCTGAAGAGAATGATTCCCACCATTTTGTGCAAGATTTACATACAAATTACAGCATGTTCTATGCCAGCGCCAATCTGTGCTTAAGATGACCCCCCGTAATATGAGATATTGTTAATTTACCATCGAAACTTCGGAATAATTCCACATTTTTTTGGTGTGCGTACACGGGATAGAGTCTGCGTATTCTATATGACATAAATGCGCCTCTCATTATGTTTTCAAAGGAATCGTCGGATAGTGTTATTATAGAAAATAACAAATATTATATATAGAACTTCTATATACAACGTATATGTATATATATATATATATATATATATATATATATATATAATGACGAAATAGTGTAGTGATGCATTTTAGTCCACTTACCAGTACTATTTATTCAAATCAAATTTTCGGCGCACAGTACACGTCTTCTTCAGGGATGACATGAACAATTCGTTCGATTGCCCTCAATAATGACTTCTTTTTTTTTTTTTGCCACATCCACGTACGAAGCGCAATAAAAATTGATTTTTTTTTCTTGTACTTCAATGTTCACTCCATTTTTTGACAAAAACTTATAGACATCATTTTTTTTTTTTTTTGGTAACAGAAAATAAGGTGTGTAAAACTATGTGGGATATGTATATACTGCTGGTACCAACACGAGGAGTAGACAAATAAAACGCGGTGAAATCAACTAAAACGCACTTTTCGTCAATGCGTTGGGAGAAGCGTTGGAAGCATCTGACCGAATGTGAGGCTATATCCTCGACAATTTATTAGTGTCTTCATCCAACACAAGTCATCTGGGCCCCATTTCAAGTTGATACGATAGCACCGCTTGCTGGAATGGCAACTGTTATGGTAACAAGAAGAATCCAGCTTCCTGTTGCTATCCTATAGCATCTTTTATGAAATGGAGTTCTGAACATCCCCAAAGAGAAGCGAATCTAAACAAAAACGATGAAAATTTTCGCTTGCATTTCATCAATTACAAGTGGCTGCTAATTGTCATATTGACATATCATTGACAGTGCATAATTCATGACATAATGCATCGCTTATAGTAGCCTGTGTCTATTGGCTTAATCATACCTATAAATATACGTCACCGACAATACATCTTGAAAAAAAAAGGAAGAAGAAATAAGATTCCATTTTTATAGAGCTTTGTACGTGGTTTAGGGCAAAATAATCATTATTTATGCCAATCGAACGATAATGCCCCACTGCACAGCCACGCTCCGGGAAAACCTAGCGCAATAACTGTCGTGAATATTAATACATGTATAGATCGAATAACTAACCTACATCGTATATAGCTGTGGCCCTCACACCTCAAGGGCCCAGCATCAAAGGCCGCATTTTGCGATGATGAGGGTCAAGAGGTTGTGAGCAGTTCATTCGCGCTGCTTTAAAACCACTTTGTCTCTAGCTTCTTACCCTTCAGTACGACTAGAGCACTGATCGAAAACCGTGAGGTCAGTATTGTGGAGGAAAACTCGTTTGACAACACACCATCAGTACCCATTGAGACGAAGTCGTTCAATCTGTATCGATATGAATTGATTCTCTTTAACGTCGAGGGGTCAACGTAAACCACAGGTGTTATGAGTCGTTCATGTAGGCACTTTACTTTCCTCCGTAGGTAGCTAGCAAGCAGGTGGGCCGGGATATTATGTTATTATCCCTCTGAACTGTTTCCATAATCATTTACTGCAGATCGTCTGTATTGTTGCGCTGCAAGCAACAGTAAAAGTGCATTATGCCAATAACTATACCACAAGTAATTCCTAAATTTCTTAGGACTAACATACAAAATCTATATAGTGAAGCGTCTTATGACTTGTATACCCATCACTTGTTCTCGGTCAACGTTGAGCATGCATCAAGGCTGATCTACCTCTCATACTGTTCCATAAAACGAAAAGGATTCTTATTTTAGATTCTTGTTTTTCATTGCAAAGCCTGAAACGATCTGGTCATGAAAATCATTTACCATTATAGAGAATTAACAATAGACACATATTTTACGTCAGTACATACATATGACCAAAAGCACATCTCCCAGACACATACGCATCATTGTTAGGAGATTTACTGGCGCCTTCGCATAAAATATTGAGTATACTCCGTCCACAATGTTATAAGGAGGTTGATAGATAGGAGGTGGCGGTGAAAGAGGAAGAGGACTAGTGGAGAAAAAAAAAAACAGGAAAGAGCGACGAGGAAATAGAAATATTATCTATAGGTTTTGATGGCAAAGCGTATAGGTTCACGCTGTCTAGCAATAATGTTTATAAGGACAGATTGTATAGGACAACGCCATGTTTGATATCATAGCTTTGCCCAAGGAGAAAACACGTCGTGACAAGCTATATGACACTAAAGAATCAACTCCTGCTTCGATTAGGGAGCCCGGTTTCCTTTCTTCTCAGAAATACATCATAATAGATCGGTCTATCACCATAAGTAACTCTAATGAGCTAACGGTGCAGTGTTCACATTCATAATTTGAGAAAAAAAAAACAGATTTCAACAAAATGAGCAACAAACGTGGATATGCCTATCTATGCCTTGTAAGCACTATCATGATCAGGGCCCCATTTCATAAAAGATGTTAGGATGACAACTCTTGCTGGAATGACCACTTTCCACACCAAACAACCAATCAGGAAGCTGTATTCTTGTCGTTACCATGACAATAGTCATTCCAGCAAAGAGTTGTCATCAAATAAACTCTTTATGAAATGGGGCCCAGGTCTTCCATACAATTCCGTTGTTTGTTTGTTTGTTGTTATAGATTTAAATGTCTGATTCTACATGCCCTCTCCATCTCCAAAGAAGACAAGCGACAAAGGAATTAACTACTGACTTTTCGCAATATCGAAAATCTTTACAAGTCTTAAATTGAAATTTTTATCAAATAGTTATCATACATTTTTTGGTAATTTAGTTTGAAGAATTAGGTATTGTAATTTATCTTTTTCTTGATGAGCTCATCTCTGGTTGTCTATTTGGTAAAATAATTAAGGAAACCATTTAGTAAATTGATCTCAGCCGGGAAGAAGGGGGAGGGTTAGTTGGAGGAGGATAAATGAAGCAGGTGAAATGAAAAGCTTGATTACCAGTAAGGTCGGGAACATTCATGGATCCAGAAAATGTCAAACATTCGTTTCGAAAACATATCTGAATATCATTTTGCTGTCAAACAGCAGTGCATTTCTGTAATGGCGTGGATCGAATCTAATGAGCTTTATTCTGTCAGTGAGAAGAAAAACACCAACTGTTATATCCACGAAGTAATCATTTTTCTTTCTTACGTGTATAGAATGGTTGTTTGGGAAATCTGCGGGAAATGCCAATGTACAAAACTCTGCAACCTTTACAAGTGAAGTGCGGAGAAAAAAAGGCCCAACTTGAGTGACATGTCACAATCAATTTGTACACAAACAGTCTCTTCATTATTCTCTTTTATTCGTCGAATGCACTCAATGGAGTCGTAAATTTGATGGTGTTGTAAAGGGGGAAAACGTTTTATGGGCTCTAACATACTGTGGGAAAAATCTCATGCAACAATCAGTTACATTTGGGATTATCCTGTAAGTGTTTTTCTGTTTTTTTCTGCTAAAAAGCTGGTTAAATCCGTTTTTTATGCGACGCAGCATGTTCCTTCTCTATCAAGTCAGAAAGCTCGGCAGTATACCGCGACGGGGCATTATGTTTAGACAGCATTGTGCCTTCTGACTCGTTGCTTGCCTTTTCCGATAAAAACCATAAAACATTATGGGATCTAACAGACCCAACAAGACAATGACATTTTTTGTATATTATTCTGTATATAGGTGCATGCATATACATATAGAAAAGTCTTCTTTTTTTTTTCAAAATCCACATATTTATATAATTATTATACACTTAAATACTCATATATACACATTACACATATTAATGTGATCATATTATATATATATATATATATAAACATATTGAATGTTTATGAGTGCAATGGACACTGACGTGAATTTTGGTAAAAGATGAATCAGGCGAAGCCGAGTTGAATGGATCAATAATCTTTTATCTTTCACTGAATGGCGTAATAGTAAAATGGGACAATATCAATGTCAAACAACCAATCAGAGGAGAGAAGGATCTCTTAAGGTGTTACATGAATATCATACAATGTTCGTAATATCGGAGGGGGGGGGGGAGAGAAATGGCGAGATCTGTTCTCATCCCAGACACATTGGTTGTTTGTTTCATTTTGTTTTGTTGTTTCCAGCAAAATACCACAATTTTATAGGGCCTAATTGTATTTTAACCCATGAAACGTTAGAAATAATAATCTTCCTTGCTATTTCAGGGTAGAGTTATATAAGTTCCCTGGACTCCCATTAAGTTTGTAAAACAAAAGTGGATTTCTGATAGAGGTGGTTCATATCACAACACTTATTGGGCGCTACCTTAAAATTTAATGTGCTGGGGATAGCATAATTTTGTTTCACAGTCACTATATATTATCATAATTAACTTGTAGGTACTTTGGTATTTCAAGGAAATTAGGTAGATACTGTAGAAAATACAAACAAAAATTCGTGGGAAACATTTCAAATATCACCGCTAAAACTCATGTATAAAGAAATCATGTCTGACACTTGACATGAAATTGTTATTAAAATTAGTGTGAAATTTGACCCTTTGTATAATGACGAGATTGTGTCTGTACGGTTGGGTAACTTTTCTGAAGTAAATAGGAAACGTTATGTTGGGAAACAATTCAGCGATTGTCGAAATTTCCGCACGAGGGTTTTCCACGTCATGCGCGTACGTCTGTATGTGAATGAGTTGTGTATATAATGGTGACAAACGGAGAGTTCAAGTTGACGTCCAATCATAATAGTGAACTCTAAATCGTATGACACCAATGGCACCATTATTGAATAAGTACCGCGGTCAACCCCGGATCTGTTTATTACTAACTCCACTTTCTGCCATTGCGATGCACTCTACTTGCATGAAGTTATCTTGCCCCTATCCAAAGGGGAAAAAATTCACATGTCTTGTCCAAGATTGATTCGCATTTCGACTTTGATGGACATCCATTGATCACAATGGTAAGTTATGCCACTGTTTTCCCTCTCGTAATTCTCTTTCCTCACCAAGATTTGCTCGTACCCGCAGCAGATAACCAATTAACAATCTTCGTCATTAGTTCCTAACTATGTTTTTTTCTTGCAGTGTTCATTTCACTTTTGATGAACAGTTTAGTCGCGCTGAAACTGCAACAAGTAGAAAGCAAATGAGACATAACTAGTGTTCAGTCCCGCACAGTCAAAAGTAATGACAGTACGTTACTCGCGCAATAGATGATTATCATTACACTGACAGAGCGAGGCAGTGAGACAGAATAATAATTGCTAGCGCTTCAAAAGTCGAGGTTGAAATAATTTTCCCCTAAATCCATGTGTTCATCTACCTGCACCCACGGTTGAGAACATAGATCGGTATTCAGTAATGAGAAAAGTCATGGTGAATGTCACTTTGATGAAAACTGTCCACACTCGCATTGATTTCATTAGATGAACAGGCAAAGCAACAGTATGTCTGCGCCTGAGAAATCTGAAGGGTGGATTTGGCGCAATATAAGTCATTTATTATATTACATTATATTATATTATATTATATTATATTATATTATATTATATTATATTATATTATATTATATTATATTATATTATATTATATTATTATCATTATTATTATTATTATTATTATTATTAGTAGTAGTAGTAGTAGTAGTAGTTGTAGTAGTAGTATCATCATTATCATTATCATTATCATTATCATTATGGTTATCATTGTCATTATGGTGTTGGTGTTATGACATTTTGGACAACTTAATAAATTCTACAGTGGCTGCAGAAAGGTTGGTATACATCATCCACTAATCCAGTATTGTATAGTTTGGCTTTATCAGACAGGACATGTCAGATGGAAGTGTGTATGACCGTGACTGTTTTGTTGACTACTGGGAGCGCGGATCATCTTCCAAGTTGGAAATGGCAGGCGATCACATACCTCACATAATTGCTGTGGAGATGGGGAGAGCAGGGGATTTTCCCATCCTCCCTTTTTCCATGCTTGTTTTGACAAGCAGTAAACGGCGTCACGTATTATAGGACTCTCCGGCAAAGTATGAACGGTCGTGTTATGATGAAATGCAATCAGTGTACTAGTATACGAGGGTATATGTATAGCCTACTATCTGCAGATGATATAACTCGTACAAACGGCGTTCCTATCTTCTTTTACTGGGCGAGAGAGAGGGGGGTACAGAGAACTGAAACATGTATTTGTATACTGCAGTTTATGGGGGTCGTGTAGTCATACAATAAAGTCCACATGTGAACCATAACACGTATACAAAATGCTGGCCAAGATGTTTCTGAAAATCCACAGTGTCACAGCCGTTCGCTGGTACCTGGCAAGAATTCATTTTACATATTATATACAGTGTTTATTAATAATCGGACGGTCATCAAAACTCTCTATGGCACTTCACCATTCCATGCTCATAAGCGCAGATATAAATTACAAATAACAATGTGTATGCATAGTATAATGTTATTATGTATGCATAGTATAAAGACGTACTGCATGATTGTGGCTACATTTTCGTCAGTGTTTACCTAGCTCTCCTTCAATAGTTTATCCATATCATATATCATTGATTAAGCGGAGTACGTTTTATAGCATATGTGGCACTGTGTGGTTTCTTTGTGAAGATGTGTTATCAGCTATTAAATGCTATAGTACTCGTGTAGAAATCAGATGCACTGCGAGATCAGTGCTTGAATTAAAATGTCACGGACTGTTTAACTGTGCGTGGCTCCATGCACCTGTCTTTGTTCCTACAGTGAAATAGTGTCGACTAATGTGATTAGCTTCCTCTATGTATTTTGGTGGTCCTTTTTTTTTTTGGGGGGGGGGGGGGGGGGAAGGAGGGGTGGGGACAGCATGAAGCTATGGAATGTCATGCCAAATCATCGCTGCTTCGTTCCACTGACATCAGCGCAAATGCATGCAAATGATACAAAATCATCACATACCTGAGCTTAATATAACAGTGAGGTCAATTATACCACACACACACACACGCACACACACACACACAGACACAGACACACAGACACAGACACACATACACACATACGTATACCCATCCAGTGATCGGAGCTAAAGGCAGGGGGCTGCAGCCCCAACCAACACACACCCACGCCCCCCCCCCCCCCCCCACACACACACACAATATGTGGTTTCAAAAATAGAGTATGTGAAGAAAAAAAAAAACACATATGAATAATGTCATGCGGAAGTACTTGGACAAACACATTTTTCGATACCAGTCGTGTGTGTCAGAAAATGGCGAAGCATTGTATTCTGCAAGGAATTGAAATAAGAGTTTTTGTACAGCACCGTCATTCCATATCTCACAAAGTTTTCATGCGTGCAGGTATCGACACAGCATGAAAACAAAAAGACCCCCCCCCCCTGCAATCCGTTGTTTTCAATTGCGATTACACATGCAAAGAGCAGTAAATGGCAACTTATTATGTGTTACTTAGGAAGAGTAAAAGTAAGAGAAATATCTGCAGCAGAATATGTGACTCAACATTCACGTTGTCATTGAAATGCCGTTTTTTGTTGCTGTTATTGTTGTTGTAGTTGTTGTTGTTGTCTGCAAGTCAAGTGCTGGTAGAAAAAAAAAAACCCTGCATACCCTGTCAAGTAGGAAAGAAAACAGAATATAAATATTTTTCAAATCCTTTTGATTTTGTTTTTACAGGTGTGGGTATGCAATAGTTGCACAGAAACTGACATGGTTAGTTTGACCCTTGACCCGAGAAGTCCAGACATTTGCGGCGTAAACTCAATTGGCAACTCTGAATGTTACTGCTAATTATTCTATTTTAGAGAAACTGAACTGGTTTAATGCATTATGTAAAGAACCTCACAGAACCAGGTGAAAAATCCGGTTTGAGATAGAAACATTAAAATAAATGTGCCAAAATGTGCTGCCCATTCAAAAAGTTAGTGATAAATTTATCAGTTATAAGAAGCTTTTGCCAATATGCTGCACCCAAAATTGATAATGGTATAAGGCCAAAGTTAAGCAAAAATAAAAGATGAGTTTTCCCTTAAATTTAGATCATTTGTTGGACAGGAGTAAGAACCATGTTTGTTGTTTGTTTTGTTTTTTTTAGTGGCTCGGTGGACGCCACAAGCGATGAAGGATAAACATTGCATTTACACACGCGTATACTTAGCAGATGGAGTGCTACCCTTCATTTCAAGAGGCTGCCCAAACAAAGTTGTCACATCGCTCAAGAGTATGATATACCATGATCACACACACACACACACACACACACACACACACACACACACACACACACACACACACACACAAACACACACACACTCACTTTCGGAGTATTTTCAAAAAAAAAATCTTTCTGATACCACGTAATGCAAATGAAAATTACACAGTCGCTTTTTGAATGTGTTAACAGTTGGAACCAAGCACTATTATGGATTATGGATTATGTATATATATATATATATATATATGAGAAGAGTTTGTGAAGGATTTAGGAAAAAGTGCTCTTTTATATATTATCATGTATCATATTATTACTATATATTAATCATATATTATTATAATTGTAATTATATATTATATGATATAATTGTATATATATATATATATATATATATATATATATATATATATAGATGTATATATATATATAGATGTATATATATATATATAATATGCATATATTTATAATATCTATATACAAAGTCAATATATATTATATATATGCGAATCAATTCATTACGATAAATAAGTAACTGAAAATATTTCACATGATTTTGATAACAAATGATTGTGATCAGATGATAACGTGTAATCAAACAAAGTGAAGACATAACTTTTAGAAATTTATTATGTAAAAAAAAGCAAACTGACAAAAACAACAATCCTCGCCACTTAGAAACCTATATAACCCTTATCTCGCCCCACTAATCCCATGCATGTTCCGATATATAATGATAAACATTCACCTATCATTAATAACATATCACCCAAATCCTCACCTTACCTAAACCATAAATCTCATCTCATCCTCCATTCTCCATCCCCTTATTTTCATTTACTCACTTCCTCCTATATACGTTCCCAACTTAGCCAACATGACAGCATAGTTATACCAAGGCAAACACACGCATACACCCAAAAACATCTGCACACATCAACCTATTCATACAGGTACTTACGTTACCTGAAGTTTCCTTCTTCTTGTCCGCATTCCTGGCGTGTATATTTTAATGAGCAATTAGCAAAGTCATAAACTCACGAACTCGAGGATATAATCAAGCATAGAATGTGTGAAAAATAGGGAAAAACTAAAACAGACACAGGCTCACAAACACACGCGCACACACACGCTCACACACACACACACACACACACACGTACTCACACACACACGTATAAAATGCAAGCTAATCCCCTTGTGTCTCAGTTCGATTATGTCAAACATCACGGGTGAGTGAAAGCGAAGTCGTGAAACAGTTGTCATAGCAACCATCATTGGTTCTCGGTTTTCCTTGTACCTAATGATATATATTACATTGATATTACACAGAGAAAGATGATGGTCGCTGAAATCATTTATTATGCAGTGATGTTCTCTCGGGCATAGACCCTCGGACAATATGTATAATAAGTCGCAAACGCACTGGCTTTCAGCCCTTGGGTGTAGAAATCATAATTTCAAGAAACAAAAAAGAAACACAGTTTTATCTGTCTGTTTGTAAACTTGCTCAAACGCTAGCTGAAAATAGTCATGGAAACAGCATAATGATTTTAGCCTCAGTGGATGAATGGTTGCATTTTCCTGGAATTACCAATGTTGTTACCAAGTCTCGGAAGATTGCTGTGTATCGCTTGTTTGTTCTTACATTTTGGAATCTGAAATACGATTTACATCGAATGATCTGAACATAGGGTACAATAAAAGATGCACTGATTCTACCGAAGAGGTTGTCCTCTCAGTATCGCTTTGTGTCTACATTCCTCCTAATAATACATGTTTGTCGCTATAAAGCGTGATCCTGCATTAGTGGTGGGGACAATTATTTTGCCACGCTATCAAAAACTCTTCCGTCGAACTGTTTCCATTGCTGTTATACATGTATTATTAGCTATTAACTGGCTCGACTTAATTTAAAGGCATAATTTACCATTTGCAGATGAAACAAAAACCCAACATTAGTGCTTTAAAATAGTTCTATAATGTGAGTTAGGGATAGAAACAACCACTGTACTTGAAAAATTCGAATCCGTAAAATCGATGTTAAGTAATGCGAACAATGTGAACTATAGAATGCTTCCAGACTAAACCGTATACAGTTATGGTTTATTGAGAAAATGTTGATTTCTCCTCATATTTTAGGCTTTATTGCAAAAATTTTATATGGTAGGATGTTTTGTGATACAACAGACCTACACATATGCATAAAATGTGATATCTTGAACATTTTTGAAATCACTGCTCCCACAGGTAAACTGGCGGAAATCAAAGTGATGGTATGGAGGTGTGATATCTCGCTGTGGGTTCCACGACATCATTTGCTCCTGAGGCAGTTGCTGCCATGAAATATCTGCACGCTAATCCAAACATAAATTCTACCCACAAGCATAACCTTAACCCTAATCTTCACATCAAACTAAACTCAAATACTCAAATATTCTATGTGAGTATTTTTTCTTTTAGGTTCATTTGTAGTTTACGTTATAATTATCATTGTTTATTCATTGTTTTGATGTTCATGACATATTCATCTGTACATAATGTGACCAGGGTCCCTTGATAGAACAGTTAACCAACTGAAAGGGCTAACCCTGCTAACAGAATGTCGAAATAAATAAGTAAGTAAATAAATAAATAAATAAATAAATAAATAAATAAATAAATACATACATACTTACATACATACATACATACATACATACATACATACGTACATACATACATAAATACATATATAAATAGATAAACCTTAAACCAGCAACCCTATATACCCCCTTAGTCTTTGGAGCAAGTGAGACCGGAGCAACTGTTGACTGTCGCAGGAGCAAATATCGGGTCACCTTTCCCGAGATAGTGTGATGTATCATCCACAATGGATTTTCATCGAAGTGATGATTGCGTGCAGATCAATCCAGACTAGAATTGATCGCCTCCTGATATAGGTCTATTGATGGAAAGAAAAAAAAAAGTGGGGGGTGAGGGACGCCGCCAACATCATAAAGGGTTTGCAGAATTTTGTACTGCACCATATTTCAGCCACATGACATCGTCTATACACTCTCCCTGCTTTCTCTAGCTGTGTTCATAATGTTGAGGTTTTTTTTTTTACTCCTTAACACCGGCTATAAACTAAAAAGGACACACTCATCTGACGCCTAATACACGCTAGATGAAGTTCTGGCTAGACTGAGAGCGGAATGCACTTTCCCCCGCAAAATTAATGATTATGGAACAAATGACCTAAGCACTGAGCTGACTTAAATGATGAGATAAATTGCATGGTTGGAACGATGGGATCGATAGCTGAATTTTTCGTAATACCCTACATTAAGGTTACACCACTAAATATTGAAGTTCGGTGGGCGGTGTCCGTGGTGATTATAGATGTCATCACGGCAGTGTGATTTTCCTCGTTGAGGTATTGCAGCTCACTTGATAACATGTTATGGGTCGTGTAGTAATTTTACCGCTTCGTTTCTTTGCTAACGAGAAAGCTTCTAAATGGCCATGCGCAGAGAATAGGGGCAAAAAGCCAGTGCCTAGCGGTATAGACATGAATTTATATGGCTTGCCTATTTGGCGTTCGTGTCCATTTTCGAAGCAATCAGTAAAAATGAAATCCATAAGATAACTGTATTGGAATAAAGTGAATTCTTTGCAATATCGAGGTACAACTCTCCTACATGTATGATTGATATTTACAACATAAAAGCATATATATGTATCATAGATAATATACTGTTTTTACAGACATATACATACATGTATATGATTATATATAAATGATTATGCATGTATATAAGCTAAAGTTTGCTATTTGCTCGACAAACCTCGAGCAAAATATTAATAGACGTGATGTATACCGAGTTTCTGCTTACCAAACGCTTATCATCATCTTTTCTGATAAGAAAGAGTAATATCTAACAGTGAAACGATGAAAACTTACCCGCTTAGAAGAGCACGCAAAAATGTATAACTCTTATCATAATTATTCCAAGAGCCAGTTTGTCATTTACACTTTCGAACTTTACAGTTCATAACTTTTTTATTTTTTTTTTTGTCAGATATTTTTTCTCCAAATTTTCACTGATCAAACAGGCACTTACTTCTCTGATTTTTTTTTTGTTTTATACAAAGCAACATGATGGGGCAGAATTTCTTTTTTTGAATAGTACCTCCGTCTGACTGATCTTTAAAAGTTACAGGTAGAAATAAACTAATAAAAGTTACAAACCATTAAAGTTGTACCAGTTCTAAAATTATGAATTTCGGTACCTTCAGCGATTGATCTTCAGTACATGTAGTTTCATTTTGATTTGTTAGGGTTTTTTTTTTCATTGAATGTACGTAAAGTATTTAAGAGTTTAAACTTGCAAATAGCAGTCTTATTAATTGAGTTATTGCATTATAATGTCGTCATGTTGTGTTGATTCCGTTCATTGAATTGAGGTAATGTTTGGGGATGGTTGTTGATTTGTTTTTTAACTGCCTCTACTTGACCAAATGTAGATTTTTTCCCATTTTCAACTTGACGCATTTAGAAAAGTTGAGTTGACAGCTAAGTAGAAAATATGTGAAACTTACTTTAAATTGATTAAAAAAATCTTCTTGACATCAACGCTCGTATGCTACCAACTTGTATATCAAATAAGGCAACGTAACTTACTGTAGCTGAAGTATGTCGTTTAAAGGAGACCTCCGGATGATTTTTAGACTTTTACATTTGAACAACATATAAAACGATATACTGAGTACAGAGTTTCAGAATTTATAGTGAATGAGATGAGGAATAACAATGTTTTAAAATTTATGACAAATTGCAATGAACAAGGATGATGACATGGCAGCCTCACCATAAGAATGTATGAGTTGGGGCTCAATG